>OMNN01084093.1:0-27321 GCA_900302755.1 Chromis chromis | reverse complement strand
CACATATGAAAGCAGCTGTACACGAACAGCACGACACAAAAATATATTTTCTGTTGAATTAATGAAAACAGACAGTTGCACAAGACGTGACATAAAAAAATTAAATATGACAACATCAAAAAGCACCCTGCAATTTATTTCTCACAGCTTACATTAAAGTAGCCACACATGTAATCTAGAGTACCAGCTTGACAGATGGATTTTTTCCAGTCTTTGACTAAACCCCTAAAAACTTAAATCTGTCTATCAAAGTTACAAAGACTGTCTATTGACTTGCACATCCTTTCAAATTTCTCTACTTGTCAGCATCCACCGATCAGCCACAACATTATGACCACTGACAGGTGAAGTGAATAACATTGGTCATATTGGTACTATGTTGTGTTCTGCTGGAAAACCTTGGATTTTGGCATCTGTGTTGATGACACTTAGACACCCAAATAAACATTGTCCCAGAACAAGCACACTCCCTCATTCAAACGGCAATCCCAAATGTCACTGGCCTACCCCTGCAGGAAAATGTGCCCCACTACATGGCAAAAACATCAAACAATCAGGAACATCTTGAGAAACATGACAATGGCCCAAGATGTTGATTTGACCTCCAAATTTCCTAGACCCCATTCTGATCAAGCATCAACAGGATGCAGTGGAACAAGTTTGATTGACAGAGGCCCCACTGTACAAGCCACCCAAAGGATCCAGTGCCAATGTCCTGGTGCCAGACCCCATAGGACACCCTGAGAGGTCCTCTTGTCCATGCCCAATGGTTCAGAGCATCTTTGACCACATAAGGGGGACCAACACAATATTAGGCAGGTGGTCATAATGTTATGCCTGATCGGTGTATACTGTAATGCACCAAATCACCACGTCAATTTCCTTGTATGTGAAAACCTACTTGGTAATAAAACTGATTCTAATATAGTTTGTCTATGAAAATAATCCCTTTCTGCCTTAAAATAGTTTAGATGTAATTCTGCACTGTTACTTCCTCTAGAATGTGCAGATCTATGAAGTCCCCTCCTCTGTGTATAGCCTCTCTCCACCACTCGCTGCAGCTCAAGCACACCAGCTCACATATATCTCTACTTAAACACTATAAGAGTACTCTATGCTACACAATAGCAAGTTGTAGTGTTGGAGTAATTCAGCTGCACATGTTCAAACCACAAAGCAATTATGAATAATGAGAGCCACACCATGCAACTTGACAGGATTAGTTCTTTAGGTTTGTTATGTATGAAACCACAGAAGTCTGAATCCATGTTTTTGAGACTGTCATCATCACACTGCAGCTTCAAGGTGGAAATGCTCAGCCAAAGCACTGACGGCTTAATTTGCTCATCTAGTGTCCTCTAGCATCTAATAAAAACACTATATTGACATGTTAACAAGGTAAAAATTGTAATGTTCACTGGAGGCAGTCTTTAAATAGCGGAGGGAAACTCAATGTAGCTTTATAATGAGGATGAGGAATCCCCAGTCATTAATTGTGCTGTGCTCTGTAGCATGTAAACAGGAATATTAATTAAATAACCTATAAGATTTTGCTCTGATTGCTTGAAAATGAGGTCTCCCTAATGCGTGATGCTTCCTCTCTGTGTCACATCTCTTCAGACTACCAGCGTTTGATGACGGTGGCAGAGGGCATCACCACCCTGCTGTTCCCATTCCAGTGGCAGCACATCTACCTGCCCATCGTTTCTACGCCGCTGCATCACCTGCTGGATGCTCCCGTGCCGTTCCTGATGGGCATCCAGCGCCGAGACGGAGCTCAGAGATCCTCCCTCCACCTGCCGCACGAGGTACAGCACTCTGCAAATGCAACTGTAGATTCCTGCACGCTAGCCAGAATTGCTGGGTGCAGATATTTCTTGTAAACATTCATATTAAAGGATCTAAAAAATGTTTTGTCAGACTGAAACACTCATGAGAATCCAGTCTGAGCTGCATGCAATTCGCCCTCTGGCTCCGGCCAGTCGAACTGGGACAATGCATTTCCTCAGAGCTGTCTCCCCCCCCCCCTTTCAAATCCAATCCTGCATCCGAGATGACTTTATGCTGCATGATTATCCCACTGAAGCCTCTTTGAAGTCGCTCTGCCCCAGAAAAGAGGCAGCAGTAAGACAGCTCTGGAGGGGATGAAAGCGAAAAAACGCAGAGCTTGACAGATCCAGAATAATGAAGCTTGCTGAATAATTAATGAGAATTAGAGATCGCCACTTATTCCTTGAGCTGTGCAATTTGAAAGAAGTGGGAAATATTTTAATTGTGCTCGTATGATTGTTTGGAATTCATTCTCCTTAATATAGACATGCAATAAAAAAAAAAAACTGGCAGCGTGTATTGTTTTATGCCCGCTGAAGCGCAGAAGAATCAGGAATTGGAGCGTGAGTTAATAGCAGTGAAATATTTTTGTGTCATCTCTGAATCTGAAGCGTAAACTCTCGAGGTATTATTGCATCCACTACTGTGGCTCTTCGTTTTTCTTATTTGGATCAATGAAATATGGAGATAAGGCTTGCAGATTCAGTATCTTCTTTTAAATCACTTCTCAAAACACACTTTTATAGGCTTTTGCATGATGTTGTCTTTCTATGTCTGTTTTAGATCTTTTCTATTATGTCTGTTATATATTTTACTTGTTTTTATTGCTTTTATTCATCTTGTACTGTTTGTTACTTTTTAAAATGACATTTGCCTGCTGCCCTGCCTGTCAAAGCACTTTGTAAACTTTGTTTTTAAAGGTGCTATACAAATAAAGAATTATTATTATTATTATTATTATGAAATGATGAAAAAACATAAACTAAGACATGAAGGCATCAGTTAGGAGGATGAAGCTGCACAGAGTCGGCTGCAACTGTCCGCTCGACAGAACATCTTCCAACTTCCCCGGAGGCAGTAAACTGACTGCCTGAGGTCACTGCTGAAGGTCGTGTGGATGCTGACTGCTGCGCTACGCTGCTGCTTACAGAGGCAGTTTTTTAAAATCAGCGCCTATCTTCCTCTCTGAGTCCTGTACTTCATTGCTCAGCAGCTTTATGGTTACACTTTTTGCGCTGGTTTCTCGAGCCTGATATCGCAGGTTTTCCACAATGTTGCAGCGATAACAGTAATCATTAGATAATCCTTCGCATGCTAATATCCTGTGAGCGGTTATCACAGTGGAATGACAAGAATCTATTAATGAAATGTGAATCTCCATCTCTGAGCTTAATTGGGTGCTAAATCTCAGCCACATGAGATCAATAAGAGTGCGCATTGTGACCGGTTAAACCTATTATGCTTATCTGACGGAGGAGCCGATTGAAAGGGCTTTTTCATAGTTTAACTCTCTCCTCTGTACTCCTTCACAGGCCAACCTGTGTTTCGTGGACATTGACAACCACTGTGTCGAAGCCCCAGAAGACCTTCCCCTGTTTCCAGATCAGACTGAGCTAATCCAGGAGCTGAGTGAGGTACTGTTGCATTTTGGGCTGCCACCGCAGGGGGGAGTGATCACCAAGCCCACCACCACCACCACCTCCTCCTCCTCCTCCTCTCCTCGCCTGAGCAGCCTGGTTCTGGAGGATCTGATGGAGGACAGAAGGAACGGGAACCTCGGAGGCGAGGAGCTGGCGGTGCTGGAGCGGCTGCAGGCTCTGGCGAGGAGGTGTGGAGGAGGGAAGATGTCAGATGGAGGAAAGACACTGGGACACGTGTTTGAGGAGGAGGAGGAAGAGCTGAAGGCTGCAAAGCTGAATATTCAGCTGAGGGAGGTGTTTGCTGTACGTTTTGCTGCCATGTTTGGCAGATATGAGGATTTTGTCATCCACAGCGCTCTGGATTTGGACTCTTGGCTGAGCAACCGAGAGGGAACGTTCAGCTTTGACAAGGTACATCAGCAGATGACTGATTAATAGAGCTCATAAAACTAATATATTTATGTCTAATATTCCCAGATATGTTATATTAATATTATACCATCATTTTTTCAGGGTTCCTTCCTCTCAGTTCAGCCAGCAACCCACTTGCACTTCTTGTCCCGGTTCCTGGAGACATCCATGTTTTCTTCTTTTGTGGATGGGAAAGTTATCTCTCGCTGGGCAGACAGGGAGCCTCTGCAGCAGCTGTTTGACAGCCGCTTGGAGCGAGGGCGACTGTATGATACAGGCGAAGAAGATTCCCGCAGCTGTCCTTACAGGAAATGCACCTCACTGTTTGAATCAGGTACCATGACTGTGCCCATTATCGTGTTGTTGCAAGATAAGATACACAATAAATACTGTATTCCTGCAACATGGAACATGCACAAACACACAAATCAAGCTCAAACGTTACTGTTTAACCCTCGAAAGCTCAAATCACACAAGTGAGTTTGAAAGGCATGTTGTCTTTTTAAAAATTGCTAAAACTACACCATTTAAACTCTCTGACAGTTCTTGAACTACTCATCTGTGACTCATGACGAAACTCAATCAAATCTAACCTTAAAATTAGGATATTTCATCAAAATGAATCACTTTATTCTACGTGCCTCATTTACAAATAACGTATTTGGTCTAACCAGATTCGGTAAAAAACTACAAATTCTAGGCTCCTTAGTGCAAGCATGAAGCCATGTGTGACTTAGCTGCGATGAACATTCACATGACAAAAATTCAGGGACTTTTTGGCTGAACTGGGTGAAACTGCAGGCTGTGCTTACACGGAACAGATAGGACGCAATTATGCAAATAATTTTAAAATATAAATAGTAAAATATGTATTGCAAGTATAGCCACCATCTTTTTGGGCACTTTGAAAAATGTTGTACATGTTGATTTTCAGGTGTTTTCAATTGTTGTAAATTAAGTAATCAAAGAAACTCAACTTTAGTATTTTTTCTTATTTATGATTTAAGGCATTAGAACTTTGTCATCCTGCACAATAGACATTTTTGAAATCTCTCTTCTTATATCTATGGTTGTGCTGTTTCCATAAAGATGCAGGACTTTATAATGCGGTAAAAAATGAATCCATAGTGAGGAAAAAGTGACAGGAGCAAAAGAAAAACAAAACATCCAGAAACATCTTGGGGTTTAGAGGGTTAATATCACCTGGCTTCATTTCCATAGATTGTTCATGTAAATCTGACAGTGGAGTTTAGGTGCAGAGATAACTTATTAGTTCCTGTAAGTTTAGTGCTTCTGGAAGCAGGCAGGGATGACTAAGTGGATCTGAGTCATTTTAATTATTACATTCAGTCATTTAAAGAAATCTGCTGTGAAGCACTCCTTCTGACGAGAGCAATATTGTTGTTCTGTTGAGGCTCTTTCACCAGTTTCTTTTCAGCATTTGAATAATCTGTTGCAAGAAGATAAAATGAAACCCGAGCTGAATGATGTGACTGAACTGTGTGCCAGACTTTGCAGAGGGAATCTGTGAATCAGCCACCATCTGCCCGTCTGTTTGGGTTCATCTGTTGATTATGTCGCTTGGCCTTTCTGCCACCATCATTTTCTCCATTTTTTTGTAATCAGCACAGAGGAAATAATCTCCTGCACCAAGATATTTGACTATGTAAATTGTAAGGGATGGAAACATTTCTTGAATAGAAATTAAAACCAAATAACTGGATTAATAATTAAAAATTATATAACAATAATAATTAAGAATTCATGAATAATTGAAATGCAAAAGGGATGGAATCTGATATGAGGGGGTAGAGTTAGGAATTAGAGAGGGGTGAACTAAAGGATATGGTGGGGGGATGAGGATTATATAAGCAGAGGACAGTGCTTTGTGTCCTGTGAATACTGCTTTAAACTCTCTGCTCTGAAGTCGTGCCAGCCTCAGCTGCAGCAAAGTGCACCGCTCACATCTCAGCGTGTCTACGGCAAAGTTCACATTTAGACTCAGACTCATAGATGCTGCTTTATTTCTTGTCTGTCACACCATCAGCTACACCATATCTTTGATTCATGTGATTCTCCCTGCAGCTAACAAACTTAATAGCAGCTACTGACCTAAAGAAGTAATATTTAACTTCCAAGAAAGTCCTTTCTAGAAATATCCCTTTCTACAGTAGATACAGTGTTCGAACCAGCGTCTCTGCGTTTGTCTCCACAGCTCATACCATTGAGCGCAGGCTGCTGAAGGCCGACCACACGGCCATACACCCCCACCTGCTGGACATGAGGATCGGTCAGGGTCGGCACCATCCGGGTTACTTCCCCAAACTGCAGGCTGATGTGCTCGCACAGTCACAAAACACCAACAAGTGAGATTTGTTTTCTACTGTCACTAAATGAAAAAACATTCCAACAACTTCTACTTAGGGCCTAAGGGGTACTTTTTTGATTTCACAGAGTTATCTTTTGATTAAAAAACCACTGAAAACAGCTGAAAGTAAGAGACAAATGTTAAAAGTAATCTGTTGTTACAGTATCCTCTTTTATGTAAGTAATGTTGCTACAACAGGTTTAAGATCAGTAGAAAGGAGCACATTTGGATGCAGATGATGCTGCATTAGAATATATTCCAATATTTTGGGGTTCTACTTTATTACCTACAAAAATACACAAGCATGTGACTTAAATACAGTTACACACACACTTCAATATGTGAATTTTGTGTTCCTGTGTCCTCTGGTGGAACAGGTGGTCCAGTCGTGTGACAACATCATCACGTAGATCGGAACCCAAGAGATCGACAGTGAACGATCACTCAGGAGTGGACAACGAGCTCAGACAGGTACCTTCAAGTCTTCACAAATGCACACTGACAAACACACAGGCTTCAGGAGGCTTGTGTCTGTTTCATTCACTTCTGTTTTATTCAACAGAAACACACATATACGAGGAAGCTCCTCCGCCAGTCCAAGCTGCTCGACCCATCGCCTCAAGCCGTCACTCAGACTCACCGGGAGTTTGTCGACGGGCTGCTGAGCGAGTGTCGTCTGAAGGTGGGAGCTCACTTTGGTCGGTTTACTGTAAAATCTCCATTTATTGTTCATGATGCGAGACTTTCTCTGGCTTTTTTAGACCAAACGGATGCTGATGGAAAGGATGGGGAAGGAGAGCGTGGAACTGGGTCAGGGAGAGGCCAACATCACGGGCCTGCAGGAAAACACACTCATCCACGGTCTGTGCGATCTGCTGGAGAGAACCTGGGGCCACGGTCTGCAGTTGAAACAGGTCAGACATGTGATTTAACATGACTAATCAGCTCAGATGGCCTGCAAACACTGTGTGTCTCTATGCGAAGAGATGACCTATAAAAACGTCTGCGTTCTCATGTAAACAGTTTAGATCATGCACGTGCAGAACAAAGAGCTGACTGTATGAAGATGCTGGATATTGACAAATGTGTTTATTCTGAACAGGGGAAATCTGCTCTTTGGTCCCATCTGCTTCACTACCAGGCCGCCCAAGGGAAGACGGAGGCACCAGCTGAGTCTCCAGGTCAGAACACAACGCCACTGCTTTGTTTTTCTCGTGTAAATCTAAGTTAAGTGTCGACTGATCATCTGTGTTCAACTCTCTGCTTTTTAGGATCTAACTGTTCGGATCAGAGAACAACTGATGATGGCACTTTACCCCTGAGAGGATCATTAATACAGGACATGAGGTGATGAGAGTGAACCTGCTTTGATGGTGGAAAGAGTGATGGAGTTTATGAAGGATGAAAAGCTTTGCGTTTATGTAGTTGCATATCTCAGTCACAAGCTTTGATTTTTGGAGACGATCTCAGAGGATATAAGCATGTGAAGGATTGTTTCAATGTTATATGAAAAAGCTGATTATTGGAGCGTCTCGTCTGCTTATTCCAACCTGTCTGTTGTTGTTCCAGGTTTATCCAGACCATGAGCGAGGGTCTGTCTGAGGTGGGTCAAGCCCGAGCCTGGATCCATCTGGCTCTGGAGAAGAAAATGCTCTCGCAACACCTCAAAGAGCTGCTCACAAACCAGGAGCTGCTCAGGTCAGAGCCCGCTGATCATAAAGCTGCTGACAGTCAACACTATACTGTTTTTTTTTTAACATTTTATTTGTAGTATGTCTGACAGACTTTTTGTTCTCGTCGTCCCCTGACAGGCAGCTGTATAAACCTCATGCATTCCTGCTCTGTGAGGAAGAAAGGGAGCAGTTTTTGTTCCACCTGCTCTCTCTCAACACTGTGGACTACCTCTGTTTTACACGCGTCTTCACCTCCATCTGTAAGTCCTGCAAACTTTAACAGCAAAATGGTAGAATTTACTGGCAGTTTTATAGCTTTCCAAGGACACTGAAAGTTTGCTTTGGGTTCTGTTTTACGACACCTGTCCCCACCCAGCTGGCATTATTAAAATGGATTATGTCCAGGGTCCTTTGGGTTCACTCAGACCTCAAATAAAGTTGCTCCAATGCTGTGAAAATTTACTCCGAGTGTTGTAGAAAATTAAACTCTCTGAACCCCAAACCAACTGGTGGGTTTGAAATCATGCTGTCTTATGAAATATCACCAAAATTACACCAATTATCAGAGCCAGAAACTGTTAAAAACGGAAAGAATCAACAGATTTTAAACTTTCAAAAGTCCTCAATCTACTCATCTGTGACTTGTTGTTCCTGCAGGAAACTTAAAATCGCCACATTTCATCATAGTCACATTTTCCTACATGTGTTCTTTAAAGAAAAATTGGCGAAAATAAACAATTAGTTTTTTTCAGATTCTGTAAAAAAACAAAAAATTCTGTGCTCCTCAACGTAATCAGAAAACCATTAATGACTCAGCTGTGACCAACAGTCATGTGACAAAAATTCTGAGACTTTTTGGCAGAAATGGGTTGAACTGCAGGCTGTGTCTACAGGAAGCAGATAGGAGACAAGAATGGAAATAAAACAAAAATGTGAATATCTATAGTATGTAGAGTCAACATTTTTTCAGTATTGCTAACACCTGTGAGCCCTTTACAAGATGCTGTACACTTTGATTCCAGTTTTTTAAACTTTAAAAAAAAAAAACTTAATCAAAGAAAATCAGTTGTCATTTTTGTTTTTCTATGATTTATCGCATTATAACTTTCTCATACTGCACAAAAGACATTTCCAGTACTTCTAGACATGGTTGTTCTGTTTCCATAGAGGTGAAGGACTTTATATTTCAGTGAAAATTGAGCTCACTTTGAGAGAAAATGTGACAGGAGCACCAAAAAAAGAAACACTCAGAAGCTGCTTGAGATTCAGAGGGTTAAAGAGTGAAGGAAACAGCATAAATGTATAAAAACGCTGGTCTGCTGTGTCTCTCCAGGTATTCCATATCGTGTTGTTATTATACCCATGAAGAAGCTGAGCATCGCGATGGCAACAGTCAATCCTTGGGTGTGTGTGTCAGGAGAGCTGGGTGATTCAGGAGTTAGACAGATCCCAAAGAATACACAGGAAATCTTTTTCCAGGTTTGTATTCCACACTTGAGCAGTTACATCAACATCAAACCTGAGGGAGACAAGTGGAGAGTTCCTCTTACTGTGATTTGTGCTTTTTTTTTTCATGTCAGTGCAAGAACCTGGGCAGGCTGAGCACTCTGCAGCTCGGACAGGAGAACTCCGGCCTGCTGGCAAAATGTCTGATTGACTGTGTGATGGTGTACAACGAGATCACTGGACACACCTACAAGTAAGATTCATTTTCTGACCTTCTCTCATCAGTAAACGCTGAATATAACCTCACAGCTATAGATACTGTGGAGTATAAATGACCTTAATATGCACTCTGATAGATAGTTAACATAACATAAAACAGACATAGAAAATAAGTGACTGCATTATCTAGAGCATGTGTCAGCTCCTTGCAAGTTTATGTCAGATACCAAATCAGTCTGAAGGCAAATCTATAGCTCTGTTGTATTTAATGGGCGACAACATGTCCTCCGTATGATAAGTTATGTTTTTGTTTTTCTATCTTGAGCTTAATGAAACACTCCATCTGTTTAGGTTCCCATGCGGCCGATGGCTGGGGAAAGGCGTGGGCGACGGCAGCTTGGAAAGAGTCCTCATTGGTCAGCTGGTGTCACCTGGTGCAGAGGAGGATGCTGGAAGGTGGACAGGGACGCCTCCGGAGCTGGCCTCTCCTTCTCAGAGTGTCCGGACGGTGCTGGGATCGCTTGGCAGCCGGAGCAGTACGTCCTGACAAAGAGCACATTCTTCAGCACAATAGCTGACCTACTTGTTTGGGCAGCTCATTACAATAACAGATTCTGCTCCTGTATCACCTTTCTGTTCAGCTCCCTGTTCTGTTCCCCTCATGTTCATCATCACTCGTGTTTCTATCTGTAACTCTTCTTCATTCATCTTCTCAGGAATGCATTCTGTCGAGGTACAAGAGGACATGAGGGAGGCGGCGAATAACCTCGTGAAGCATTTCCACAAACCTGAACAAGAGGTGTGTGACTGTAATAGTGAGCATGTCTGCTCGATTCTGCTCCTACGTTCATTTATCTTGTTGCCTGACAAAGTGTTTAATACGCAGAAGAGTATCTTTGCAGCAACTGTCAGCCTACTGTGTGTTATTTTTTATCTCTAACATGGTTCATTACCCCGACTTCTCCAGCACGAGACTCATTTGTTTCTCTTGTGCATCAGTCCAGCCTCTCTCATCTCCACAGCAACTTCAAAGCTCTGGAGAGACTCTTTTTAGTTTTTAATGCGCTTCCAATTCATTTTAATAACATTTTAAAGTGCACAAGCTTTTAATGTGCAAGCATATGCTCTCTCCTGTTTATTTTTTAATAAATAAATAAAACAGCCTTTTAAATTCAAACAAACTGATCACTGCTGTGGAGGATTTGGGGAAATTGCAGCTCCTTCTGCCCCACACACGAAGGGATTTACTGATTGTAAGATGAGCCTCCGTTATCTCTGCTTCTGTTGTTTCAGAGGGGAAACCTGACGGTCTTGCTATGTGGTGAAGGAGGCCTGGTGCTTTCACTGGAGAAGTTCCTAGTCCATGGGTTCAAATCCAACCGTCTTTTCCAGAGGAATGTGTTTGTTTGGGACTTTGTGGGTAAGTCCTGTGAGTTTCCCGACTCCATCTAGTGGTAGTCGGTGTGAATTCTACATCTCAAGTTACAGGCAACAAAGCGTGATTGATATGTTTTGCTATCAGCCAGTGTCACACCATCCGTCTCCACTGTTTTCGCTTGTCCTGTCAGGATATTAATAAGTCATAAACTACAAGTATCACCAACTCTCTCCCACAGAGAAAGCCGTAGTTTCCATGGAGACGGCTGATCAGATGGGCGACCTGCACGGATCAACACTGACCAAAGGTCCGCCCTGCGACTCACTGTGCCACTACGTCAACGCCATCAACGCCTCACCCCGAAACATCGGAAAAGAGGGCAAATTCCAGCTGTTCGTCTGCCTGGGAATCAGGTGACCGGACATAACTTTTAAAATGACAGTTTAGAGAGTCATGGGAAAGAGATCCAAGAGTAACCCAAAGTAAGACTAGGAAAAACTCTCTAGAACACCAGAGCACACAAGGAAAATTCTGAATTAGGCTTGGAAGAGGAGATTTAAAACAAAAAAATCCCCCTCCTCAGGCTGCTGGTGGTGTAAAAGAGCAGCAATAGATGAGAAAGTTAATGGATATCAAAGATATTTCAATCCAAAATACTACTAATGCAATGAATTTAAGATATGGATTTATGATCTATATTTAAAGCAGAAATAGGTATATCATTTGAAAATATTATTCCCATTGAAATCGATGATTTTTTTCTCAAATTAAACCATTTTTATAAGAAACATCTGATGGAGGCAAACAATCAGCCTTCATCTTTTCATGGCTGGACACCAAACACACAAAAACAAATTCATCTTTCTGATTAAACTTTAGGTAAAGTCATAAAACCTTTACTTGCACCAACTGTTGGTGACAAAAAACATCTAAACAAAGGTGACTGCATTTCTTTGTCACAAAGTAAATTACAAGCTGAGCAAAGCAACTGAAATATCCACTTGTGAACTTTTATGGATAATTAAATTAGATCATTTTAATATTGGATGAGACTATCGTTATAAAAACCCTTGATTTGGTTGATCTCTGCAGAAATACAGCCAGGATCAATACAGCCTACAGTAAAGCTGTTAAAGCTATTTTTTAAATGAAATACCACAGTGTAATTATTTACAAAGTCATCACAATAAAACAGTGTGTAGCCTGTAAATGTATTTGTGTATCATCTTACTAAAATAAAGTTTGAAGGTGCTGCACAAAGCAAACATTAAAATACAGGGGATAAAACCAAGCAGACAAAACACCAAATATATAAAAGAACAAAACTTTAAAAAGCACAATGCAAATGAAAAAGAGATGGGCAGACCAACATAGTAAAAACTAAATTTATATGAAGATACAAGAACAAAATAAAATATCTAGAAATACACCAATTAAGAGGAGGAGCCTGATAAAAGAAGGTTTTCAGTAATGTTTTAAAAGGAGACACTGACATTGCTAGTCTGTCCTGTTCTATTTCTCTTCATTTCTCTGTCCAATAAATCAAGAGAAGCAAGCGAGAAGCATGACGTAAATATATTTTGGATCTTTTGTGCCTAATTAAAATAAGTTCTTGTGTCCGTGGTTTGCACTGACATTGAATGAACTCGACATAATCAAGGTTAATGAAGACTGAAAGCATTTCAGCTCCATGAGGCTAAAAGTGGAAAACTACACGGTGCTTGTTTGCCTTCAGTCTAATTCCAAACTTCATCAGATATTTATGACACCATCACTGACCGTCACTGGTGTCTCTCTCTGCAGGGACCGGCTTCTCTCCCAGTGGCTCCCCCTGCTGGCAGACTGTCCCCTGACCGCTCGGACATACGAGGACGGAGCTCTGCTGAGGGACCGAGCTGCCGTTCACTCCCTGTCTCGCATCCTGCACACGCTAAACGAGTTCAGCATCACCCTGGAGATGGCACTGGTTAAAGGGGTCGACCTCTGACCCTGAGATCGATCTCTGCTCTGTAACCTACACCTACACCGGTGGGTTTAAAATGTTCATCTTTCCATCTGTGGGAGAAAGGTGGTACTTTGAGACACTTGCGAGATGTGACTTTATCATTAAAACAGCCAGCGGACCAGATGAAGTCACTGGCAACTCAAGCACCAAACATATTGCCTTGTTCACTGATGTAAATGTCTTATACACTGTATTTGCTTCAGGAAATAGTCCTCTGCTTGTTTACACTGTGAAATTCTGTTTCCTCGAAGAGAAAGAGAGTCATCCATACACTCACATCCACCGTAGATATTTTCCCTGCTCACGTCATTTACTGTACCTGACCCTCGGACAACTATAACTGTCCTCCTACTGCTGTATTGCTTGCACTGGAATTTTAAACTAAGCACATGCATGGCCAGAATCTGTTTGTTTGTTTGTTCTCTGTCTTCTGGTGTTGTGATCTGAGATGTCAGGACTCAGGCCTTATTATGATTATGATTATTATTATTGTCATTTTTCTTGACTTCATACATTGAATATCTTAGTAAATATACTCAAGAAAAATACTGCTCCCCCTCTATAATGGTAAAACTGTTATATTATTATGCTCTTGTTATACTGTGTGACGTCTGGCCTGTTTCTCATTGTTTACTTCAGTTTGGGGTCACATGCGACGCCGAGTTGCGCTCATAAAAATCCTCAGTTGGTGAAACACTGGATCCAAACCGGTGTCCTAGTTGTGTCAGTTCAAATAGTGTTTGTCATTTTGTCAGAAAGCTTTTATCCCCCTCTCTCTCTCATTGTAAATACTTTTGCTTCATCAGATCTTTGATAGACTCCATCCATCCCATTTGAATCGTTTCTCATTTGTTTTATTTCAGCGTGATGAATTTGTGGCATACTTTTCTGTAAAAAGGCATCTTGTTTGTGTCCGTGTACAACGATAGATTCCACTACGGACACACTTTCTTATGTGGATAAGAGTCATGCTGTTTGTTTCTAAACTGTTCAATTGTCTTTGCAAAAAACCAGACAGTGAATAGAGCAGAGGTTGTTTAAAAAAAAAAAAAACGCTAGGTATTATGTTGATGTCACGTTTAATTTAACAGCTGAAGAGTTATGAAAATGCTGTCTCCTGCACTATCCTGCAAGCACTATGTAACCCACAATGACCAAGCCTCTATTATTGTTTAAATACAGATTAGAGAAAGCAATAATGAACTGTTATTTATGACGTGTGCTGTTGAAGAATAAAGTTAATATTGAAATAAGTGACTTGTCCTGGTATTGTTTCTTTGTGCCATTTACCTTAAATCCTAAAAGATTCCTGCATTTAAACGCATTTGATAAATGCAAACTTGACCAACCAAAGGAATGTTTTATGCTGTGCCCTGTGAGAAATTACTTTGAGGTTGATGCAAAACATATGTCGACTGTAATTAATTCAATTAAACAATGCTAAAGTAAAATCTTTTGTGAAGTAGGGGACCATAGTAGTACATTTGCTAAAATACTGCACTGAAGTACAAATCTGAGATACTTCTACTTTACTAAAACCATTTTTCATTTCTACTTCTACTCCTCTACATCTCAGTGACAAACATTGTACTTTTTACTTCACTTAATTTACGACAACTTTAGCTACTACTCACTTTAAAGATTAAGATTTCTACACAGAAAACATAATAAGAGCTTATGAAATATGTTTGTTATTAATTAAAATACCTCACTTTTTACACAACTGAAATAATTAGTCGATTAATTAATTACTCACTTGACAGCTATTGTCAGCAGGCAACTATATTGAGACTCGCTTAGAGCACATTTGAAGGCATTTCTCATTATTTTCAGAATTTTTACAAACCGAACAACCAATGGAAAGAAAGAATCAGCAGATTATTTCATAATAAAAATAATTATTAGTGGCAGTTGGATACAAAATGGTTCAAATTGAGCTCCACAGGAACCAACTGCAGCAGTAAAATCCTGCTTTTATAATAATGCCTGAGAGATAATAATCTAATAAAATAAGGAGGGCATCTATTCTGCACTGAATACTTATATTTTTTACGATAGTGCTTACATATTTCACATACGCACATTTTCAGTACAGGACTTTTACTTGTAATAGAGTACTTGTCCTGTGTAGTATAAATACTAAAATAAAGGATGTAAACATTCCTCCACCACTGAATCATGTGCAGCCTGTAATACTGAATTTTTATTAGGATTCATGGAGCCTGCTTTTGAAGACAAACTGAGGTGTCTTGAAACAGATTATGGTTCTTTATAAGGTGTATAGTGTGAGGATTAGAGTGGTACTTTGATCACCAGTCTGTAATTTTAGGCTCCAGAATAACCAGGTTGTCCCCCCTTTGGTATTTTTTTAAGTATTCCCAGATTTTGTATCAGAAATATACGACACAACAATGCATACACCAGTCTATGCAGTCCTATAATTATTAACGTAATGCGATGATAGAATGATAGGCCTGGGCAGTAACCCCGGATTTATTCATCTGACATTCCAATCAGGCATTAAAGCCCTTCAAAATAATCTGATATCACTCATCAAAAATGCAGTTTTCTCTCCGTTTGTCATTCAGGCAGCAGATTGACTTCATTCTACTTGGCACGTTTTGTGTGAACGTGCAGCAGAGAGCACGCTGCTTACTGGGCTTGTCACTGTTGATATCTGGTGGTGGCCAGTTAACCAATTCACAAAGGGAAGATTTGAAGGCTGTGGAAATAAAAGGCTTTCTCAAAAGGAAAAAATGATGAAGACAACAAGGTGCAGGTGAGAAAGGAGATGGTGGAGGAAGGAAGAGTTATGTCCAGTTGGATTAGGTCAAATATGGTTTTCAGTGTTTTTTTTGCAGCAACACCTTGAAGTCAAATTACTGTGATTTACTGTAAACACCACGTTTAAAACATCAGGCCTTGAGCTAAGATTACTGGTACCAATTTATCTAATAAATTTAAATATTTAAGTTAAGACCATGCAGTTATATTTATTATGGCAATTTAAATATTATGGTTAAAACCCCACAAAATTATATAAAATACAAATGTACCTTACTAAACTAAATATTAATGCAGCAGATCTGCTCTGACTATTATTAGTTATTTATTATGGAGGTTTATGGGTGAAGTTTTTCTCCTCTACCTGCATCTTTTGGCACAGCATTTATAAAAACCTGATATTTCCAAGGCACACCTTTACATCATAAATAAGACTAATTCCCAGGCTGGTCTAACTACCCTCCACTCGCTCACTTCGATAATAATGTGGAACATGGGCTGAGCACAGAAAGAAATTAGAATCAGAAATACTTTACTGATCCCCCAGGGGACATTGTCTATGTTGCATTTGCTCCCATTCAAGGTCAGAATATAAACAATACAAAATATATAGATACACATATGTACAAAATATGAACTAAAATATAAACATGAGTAGAAAAATAGACCTGAAATATAAACATAAGTAGAAAAATATGACCTGAAATATAAACATGAGTAGGCATAGATGTACAAATGTGCTTTTCTGAGGAAAATAAAGTGGGATGGTCTTCCCCTGCAGAGAGCACAGAGTCTCCCACTTTATATTCATTTCACTGTGAAATAACTTGAAAATGGTGCAATTAAGAGGTTAACATCCACAGACTGCTGGGCTGGGCTGAGCCCCTCTGGGGTGATGGCGTGCTGCTGAATCTGCTGCTGCTACGAGCTCCTGTTCGCCCTAAACTGACCACTGGATGGAGACCAAGATGAACCCACCTTTTATTTACCACTAATCTGCTCTGTTGTCACGCAATTCAAATCAACAAAGCCCGTGTCCGTGCTAGACGCCGAGCCTCCTAAAAACCGTAGGCCTCCAGACAGGCCATCTGGCGCTCTGTAGTAAAACGACAGGCCCCGCCCCCTTGCTTACATTCTCCAATGTGCCATAGCAACCGGGGCCGAGCCCCCTGTTCCCGCGCAATGTTCCCATCCTTATAAGGCCAGTAGCATGCAGACGCACGGCCACGTCATACGTCGTTTATGTAAATAGTTTGATTGAAGAAAAAGAAAAACGCCTTCTGCTCTACTCTGAAATGGAGGTGTGGATACGACGCATGCGCACTGGCTCCACAACTCTCCAGTCCCGTCCACAGGCGCAGACATCAACAAGAGAAGCGGGTTACTGATGCGGGTTGATTTTCATAATAGTCACATCGTAACGACGCGCTGCGGGGACTTAAGACTCATTACAGCCTCACGCGACTTGCAAACAAGGTAAGGAGCGCGTGTTTGTTCTGTTGCGCGTCTGAGGCGGTTTGGAAAAAGTGTTTGGCTGCTCTTTCTGATGTGTAATTCAAAACAAGCTCCGAGTTGTCTCAGAACAATTGCTCTTTTTAGGCCTGCTGCAGGACGAGCTGCTCCATGTGCAGGTCGCCTTTTAAACTGTTAAAGTAGCCGCGGGAAGTGGAGGAGGACGGAGAGTGGAGCCCCGAGGTGTGTTTAAGAAGGAGCCTCGCATGCAGACGTGAGGAGCAGAGGATGGCTGCTGTTGTTGTTATTATTGCTCGGCTTCGGTGCTTCAGGGAGGAGATCAGTCGCTAATTTAACTAAACTCATGAGCGCAAAACGAAGCGTAAATGTGCACCATGGCGGCTGCAGCGGCGTGTGCGCCCGCAGTCTACTCCACATTTAGCTAAATAAGCCAAGTTGGATGTCTCACGCCCACCCGGAGCAGAGATGCGTCTCAACACGCGGGCTGCCGCTGTCAACAAAAACAGCCACCGCGAACGCAAACTGCCCCCTGAACGCCTCATGGCTCTCGAACCGGCTCCAAAACGGGGTTCGGTTCGAGAAAGTGGCCACTTTGTAAAAAAGAGCAGCTCGCTTTGAACTTCGCGCACATGTAGGCTAGTTGGATGTTGCAGTGACGCGGCTGTGGAATAACAAAGAGTAAAGATCAAATTACACCATCGGCTTATTATGCGCTCGTTTGGGGTTTAAATCCGGATGTTTTTTTTGCTTTGGGGACACGCTAAGCCCGGTTTTTATCTCCACGCGTGAAGTTGTGAAGGAGGGGGGAAGTCGGGCATCGTCGAGCAGAGGACGGTCATCATAAAATGGGTGCGCATGAAGCAGGTCGTGTGGCATGCCATGCTTCCTCGCTGGAAGTGGGCGGTGAATTTGGCGACTTGCACTTTTCTCTCGATGAAAACAAGTGCATTTCTCCGCGTCTTCTTTTATTCCCAGAAGCGGGAGGGTCGTTGGTGTTAGTCTCGCAGCTTTCTGGAGGATTTTTACAGTTTTAACTTTAACATTACAGTTTTTTTTCCCTTCTTTTTTTTTGCGGAAAATCGCATCACACCCCCTTCTCCACATTGCCTCCGCCTTTGAAGTGTGTTGCCATGTTGAGTTGCGTCACGTACTGTATTCTGCTGCAGAGATCGTCTGCAGTTTACAGATGAGACACGCGAAGGTGAAAAGCTGGACAAAATCCCGATATTGCAATTTGCAAATCGCCAAGGCTGCAATTTAGGATAGAAATGAAGAATCAGGGTTTATTATTATTATTATTATTATTCTAACTTTATTTGCACTGATTGCAGAACATGAGACACTTAGATGCTGCTCCAGAGCCACAAATGACCTACCTGTTTCAATGTCAGAGGTTGTTTACAATTACAATTTACAATTTACAGTTTCATTTAGCAGACGCTTTTATCCAAAGCAACGTACATCTGAGGCAATTTGGGGTTCAGTGTCTTGCTCAAGGTCACTTCGGCATGTGGAGGGGCTGGGGATCGAACCGCCAACCTACTACTGTTTACTGAAATATTATTATCCTATTGCACATGTTTTTATTAATTATTACTCTAAATTTACTTGCATTTATTGCAGAACATGCACTACTTTTTTCTTAGAGTGTACATTACATTATAGGTATTATATTACTAACTGGACATTTTATATTTGTTCTCATAGTTTGTTTTTACTTGCATATTTTTGCTCATTTATATTTATGTATGGTGGTGGTAACTTTACACTTTCTACTGTAACAACCAAATTTCTCCTCGGGGATTAATAAAGATTTATATTCTATTCTATTCTACTTAGATACTGCTTCTACTACTACTACTTCTGCTACTCCTGAGCCATGTATGACCTACCTGTTTCAATGTCAGAGGTTGTTTACAGAAATATTATTATCCTATTGCACTTATTTTATTTTATTTATCATTTATTTATTACTTGACACAGTTCAGACTTTTCACAAAATCTATAATAGTCACAGCTTTGGTGATAATTGCTCTATCTACTATACAATTTGAAAAAAATTTAATAAATTCATGTTGTCATCTTTGCTGTAGAGTAAAGAGCACTTTCTGGATTCTATTCGGATGATCTAATTTAGTTTTGATTACTTAAATACTGATCAGTGGCTTTAAAACATTAGATGACAAATTGCAGTATTTGTTAGGAAAAACCACAGTTGCACATGTTCCCCAAATCGTTCAGCCCTTCTCCAGATTACACGCACCGCCCTGATCCGAGGTTGTTTTTTTAAACTACAAATACCTCCAGATTAATTGGATTAGTTGCTGTATACTGCTGTATGTTATTATTTAACCTTTGTATCAGTTCTGATTTTATTATTGTAGGTGTGTATTGTACGATGCGTGACCTCTCAGTAATAGGCTGTAAATATGCTGCTGTCTTAGGTGGGGCTCTAGTATAAAACAGATTTACAGAGGTTTGTAATCTCACTGCTGATTAAAGCGAATTATAACTTCGACCTCTGCATAATCACGGGGCGGCATTTGTTGTGGTGTATTTGCAAGTTTCTGCAAATGAAGCCATGCAACAGTGACTTTTAGATCTGTTTTGCACTTTGAAATATGCATACTGACATTCAACAACATTTTAAAGGCATGCATCGTGATATGATATATTATTTTGCACATTTTAAATATATATATGTTGAGGTGCCACATGGGTGAATTACAATTAGAGCTGCATCGACTAACGATTGCAACTATTTTGACATGCGATTAATCGGTTAGTCATTTTTTAGATAGAAGAAAGTCAAAATATTCTGATTCCAGCTTCCTTCTTTACTTCTCAATGACATTAGACTGAGCATTTTTGGGTTGTGCATATAAAAGGGCATTTGAGGACATCATCTCGGGGTTTGGGCAACACAGATTTTTCAGCATTTTCCGACCCTCAATTAATTGTTTAACTGAGAAAAGAATCCACAGATTAATCATAATGAAGGTTTTCATTAGTTGCAACCCTATTTATGATATCTACACATTGCATTTTTTAATTTATCACTGCTGAAGAAGAGTCCCAGTGTGATTTTTCCATTCTCATCCATCATGCTGTCTACTGGTTGTGCCATTTTTCCAACTTAGACCGACATCTTCAGACATCAAGAGAGAAATATCTCTATATTTTTTATCACCCATGATGCCCACCTAAAATCGGTGTGTGATATAAGCATCAGAGTGAGAGCTCTCCGGTTTCTCCTGCTCTCTGTCTGCTCTCTGTGGCACCGCACTGTCAGAAGACCCCGAGGACTGATGGCAAGGAAGAAAAAAAAACCCAGTCTGGGGGGCGCGGCTCGCAGTTTTGCCGCAGTTCAGGTCTACATGTGGTGTGCAGATTAAATTTTTGCCTAGCAACATAAATCATAATTCCTCTGCTTAATCGGCGCTTATTGCATTTCGAGTCGCTTCCCCCAGACACGTTTTTATATTTCTGGCATCTCTCCGGCATTATTTAGTAGTTGGTCTTCCAGCCATAACCAGTAATGCATCCTCTGCAGCCCGGAGGCTCGGACTAAGTGCGTGCTTACATTAGATTTTGAGTTTCCAAAAACGAAGCGTGAATCCTGTGCGCGCAGCATGGTGACATTATCTGTCTGACACGCTGTCTGACTGTTGACCTACTTCCCCCCATGTGGGTCAGAGCGCAGAGATGCTCCCTCAAAAACCTGCTTTCAGTGAATGTTTTTTAGTGAGAAATCAGTGTTTTATTCATTTAAAAAAAAAAAGAGGTTCGAGTGGAATTTAAACGGCCAAACGTGACCTCTGATCCAAAGCAGAGGCTGCAGGGAGGTGCTGCAGTCCACACATGATGCACACTGAGGAGTCTGAGGTGTTTCAATCCGTTTTTATTCTCTCTCTGCACGCAGATGTTTGGCTTTCACAAGCCGAAAATGTACAGGAGTTTGGACGGCTGCTGCATCTGCCGTGCAAAGTCATCCAGCTCTCGTTTTACTGACAGCAAGCGGTACGAGAAAGACTTCAGGAGCTGTTTTGGGTAAGAGACACACCTGAACACGTGGGGTTTGCAGAGGAGAGAGCGTAGTAGTAGTGTGTAGGATCTGCATACCTAATTGATGTGACAGCTTTCCTCCTCTGTCACTCCTCACAAAACTGCATTTGTCTTGCAGGTTGAGTGAAACACGATCCGGAGACATCTGTAACGCCTGCGTGCTCCTTGTAAAACGATGGAAAAAGCTTCCTGTGGGAACCAAGAAGAACTGGAATCATGTGAGTTTGGATCACAGTGCTCACATTGTGGTCCAGCTGTTATTTGGTTATGATAAAAAATAAAAATAAAATACCTGAATTATACAAACTTATCTCTTGTTTCCAGGTTGTTGATGCCAGAGGGGGTCCCAGCCTAAAGATAACTTCCAGGCCCAAGAAGATAAAGTCCATCTCCAAGAAAGCGCGGCCGAGTCAGATCAGCAGGCTGCAGAAGGAGCTTAAAAGACACAGTTAGTTCTGCGTTTTTGCTATTCAGAAACACTGTTACATCAGGGTCGGTTTTATTCCCGAGTAGCTTTTCACATGCGAGGAATTTGACTTGGTGATTCGGTGCGTAACGGTAAACGCTGACAAGTGGAGAATTTTTAAAGGAGGATTAAAAGATTTAAAAAGAAAGCGAGTGTTGCAAGTCCGATCCAGGGAATTTTAAATGATAAACAAATAATTACAACGAAAGTGAAGCAAATCATTTGCCTGATTATGTGCAGATTTACATAGCAGATGGTGTAAACAACTTGAGACGTGCATTATTGTACATGTTCAATCGCACTCACTCATTTGATTGTTAGAGAGTAGATTTGTCAGTTTTCCACGCTTTCATTCTGCCCACCAGATTCAGACGCCCACAGCACCACCTCCAGTGCCTCTCCGGCTCAGTCTCCCAGCTACAGCAACCTGTCAGACGACGGCTCTGACACCGAACTCAGCCCAGGATCCAGCCGCTCCCCCGTTTTCTCATTTCTGGACCTCACTTACTGGAAGAGGTGAGTCTGACAGTGAAGCAGTAGCACTTCTGTGACCTATAGGATAATTATTCTCAATTTAGAATGACACAGTGCAACTAGTATAGAAAGCAGTGCTACATCTATAGGACAGTAACAGTTATGTCTAGTCTTTCATCTTTATTTTTAAGCTACTGGATGCCTAAATTTCCCTTGGGGTCATGAAAGTATCCATCTATCGATCATCACATGAAAAAACACTTTTCACATCCTCGTTTTATTTCCTCAACTCCTCTCCTCGCTTCTTAGTTCCTCCCACCTTAGATGCAAGCAGAGGAGGTGAGGAAAAGACACAAGGAGAGGGAGGAGTCGAGGCAAACTAAGAAATCTTTGCCTCTGAGCTGTTGTTTCAAAGTGACGTCAATTAAATATGACGTGTGGCACAGCTGCATAGTGTGTCCATTGTTTATTTACAGTCTACTGCCGTATTTTATGATCTCTGTCAGGTGAGCAGATAAGAGGAAGGGGAAATCGAAGAGCTCTGACAAAAAAAATAAGGATTTTCTCTGCTGATGTCTGTGTAAATATATATTCTTACAGTATATGTTTACGTGTAATTCAATTTGCAGTGTGGTATAATGTGACAAGAGTGCAGGAATATCTTAATCAGGCAGGGCAATTAGAAACACTCATGTGGGTGTGCAAAGGCTTTAATTTCATACAAGCTTAAAACTAATCTGATGTCTGTCACACCAGTTGACGTACAAGTTGGAAGTGTGGTTACATGTCGTAGTAGATGTTGGACTATAATCCATTTTGCACTAAAAATAACGATTAAATGCAAATTAACAGGCTGCATCAGTACCTGCAAGATTGAATACTACTCGGATATTTAGTGTAATATACCTTTTTGAGTCCATCTTCCTGCCTTCCAGACAGCCAGTGATTTCCATTCATTGTCATGTAAAAAAGCTTGAGGAGAAAACTTGGTCGAGATAGATAGTCCTTCACAGCAAAATTAATAGTTGCACAATTAAAGAAAAAACATTTAATACCTGAAATGTGGACTTTTCAATCAAATTTCAAACTGATGGAGTTTACTACTTTTTACTTTTCATGCTGACTTTTGATTTTGTCAGACGAAACCTTTCCACAGCAGACATTTCGACTTGTCATAGCAGGAAAAGCACAGTTGAGGCAATTTTTTGTTGAACAATGCCTCGACTCCATTAGGTGCACACGTAATAATCAAATAAATTCAACTTTCCTTTCTCTTTATTTCTCATTTCTGTCATTCTAACTGTGTCATACTGCACAGAAGAGTTCTCTCCTTCTAGCTATGGTTGTTCACGGCAGCGAGTAAGACTGCACAATACAAGGATCCTTCAACTAGCTCCCCCAAGTGGAATGTAGTCACTTTTAGTGCTATGACAAGCCTAAATAAAATGCTATAGATGGCATAAAGCTTGTAAAACAACTAAAATTAAATAGTTTTGGTCTCGTTTCAGACTTTTAAATACAAACAATGTGTCGTGTCTTGTTTAGGCAAAAGGTGTGCTGTGGAATAATCTACAAGGGCCGCTTCGGCGAGGTGCTCATCGACCCCCACTTGTTCAAACCGTGCTGCCGCAACAAGCAGCGACAGCAGCAGCAACAGGAGGAGGAGGAGGAAGACGAGGAGGACGAGGACGATGAGGAGGAAGAGGTGGAGGTAGAGGAGGGCCAGGTGGGCGTGGAAAAATCCCAGACGGAAGTGGAAGTGAAGGAGATACCTGCGCGTGAGGGAAACGCAGAGCCCGCTCAGCTGTGCGTTACCGTGACGACGCCACCAACCCGGAGCGAGGTGGTGATGGAGGAAGGGTGGTGAAGCCGACGCCTCCCTTGCACTCACATCTCTGAAGAAATCTTGGGGTGCTGTCTTTTTCTCTCTCGAGCACACGCAGAAAGAAGTTGCCTCAGATTGCCTTCAATCATAAAGCAGCTGAAATCCTTTGGTCTTCACTATAATAATGTTGGAGGATTGTTTTATTATGTTGAAATGGTAACTTATGGACTGTTGTGTTTCCACTTTGTCTCTTTTTCTTTGTTTGTATTTAATATTCTCGCCATCCTGACGATGGACCATCATCCTTGGTGTTATTGATCTACTTTAGATGAAAATGCTGGAGCTCTAGTTTTGCTGGTACATTTAACAGACTTTATTCCAAAACGCAATACATCCACTTATTTGCAGAAAAAAAGGTGCTACTTGAAATCCATTACTCATTTAACATTTCAAACACACAGCTGAACCCATCTCAGTGTGGATATTTTATAAGCGTATATGTTCAGAGGACTAATATAATGCTGTCTTTGTGAAGAGTAGATATCTCTTTTTCTTTTTAAATGGTGGATATCCCGTTTTGGAATGAATGACACTTTACACTGACGGAGCACAGACCTGTACAGTAGCCCTTGTGTTTTCCTGTCCGCTCACAATGACATCCGCTCCTATCAAAGAGTTTCTGTTTGTAGACTGGATTAGCGTTTCTGTGTGCAAATACGTACGTGGGTCCCATTCAAATAAGGCCTATTCACAGCTTCAACAGCAAATACACCAGCCTTAATTATGTGTTACAGACAGTGCTAGTGTTAATTCTGGATTGGTTTTAAGGAACAAAAAGGGACAGTAGCTATATTTATTGTGGCCTCAGCAACACATAGTGCATTTTGCATGAATGGCAAGCCCACTCATCCAAAAGACCTAATGATCTGATGCATGAGTCTTCTAAAATTGCATGGCCTTATAGAAATTGTAAATCTTACTTTTATTTTTTGGATCCATTTCTCTGAAGTTTTAACTTATTTTTATATGTAAAAAAAAAGAAAAAAGAAAAAGGAAAAATAAAAGTGTCTTTCCATAATATTACACCACAATAACAGTAAAACACAAATCGGTCTATAGTCATTCAGCAATATCAATATCAGTGATTTCCTTCATTCCTGGGTCAGTATATGGTAAATGACTTTATACAAGTTGAAATTCTATGCCATTGCCTCTTATATACCACAAAGGTGTTGTGATATATAGCCTAATATTACTTTATTTATCAAATGAAAGCCAAAGCACATTGAAATTCACCCAATGTCAAATCAATGCAGGTTTTCTATGGACACTTGTGCTTGTCCGAGGTCATTTGTATGTATGTTTATGGTATTCTAAAAAGAACACTAATATGAAATTTCATACATGTGATGTTGTAGTTGGGAGCAGAGGGTGTGTTATGTACATAAAGGGTTGGGTGAGTCAGTACGACTCTTATATAGGTTTCATTATTTATTTATTTTATATTTATTTGTATCACTGCATCCCTGCTTAGAGGTGTTAAACTATGAATTCTTTCCACCGTTAGCTCCTGTGTAGTATGGTTTTATTCATCAGAAAACGAATGTAATTCTCACGCAGGCTTCGTTTAACATTGCGTTGAATTACTGGTTGTCAATATTTGTGAAATGTTAAGTATTTATTTACTCATCGGTTGAGTTGCGTGCAACCTAACTTATTCTGTATCATCACTTTGGATCTGAATCATGTAGACTGAAACGACTGATAGATTGCAACCAAACTGTGCTTCTTCCTTTTTACCTTGTAGCTTAAACATGTTACAGAATTGTAGGTTACCATAGTAGGATACCTTACTGTAGACTTGCATGTACTGTCGCTATGCATTTACTTAGCTTACGAGTTAGACAAAGCGGTTTTGTATTTTTTATACATCATGTACTTTTTTTACTTGTCCCTTAATAAAAGTAATTTTGTGAGTTTTCTGGAAGTTTGGAGTTGGTGGATTTATTGGTGCAAGGCAGAATGGAACTCAATAGGACATCTCATAAGGAAGGGGAAAAGAGGAGAAGGGGAAAGTAACGCACGTGATCCTGTACATCTTCAAAACATGAGTGCATAAAGTAATAGATTCTACATTAACACCAGAAAAAAAGATTAGAAATTCAAATACACTAAGCGTAAATCTAGTACTGAAATACGTGCTTTTCATATCAGGTTTCTCAGGGATAACATATCAGTCTAGGCAGCTCCGTTTTCTAATACTAACCAGGAGAATACCAAGAACACGTAGTAACTTTGAGTTTTATTCCTCTAGGAAACATTTTTTATTTTTTTTATTCATACTGAAAATAACACACCTGTACAAGTTAAGAAATTCATTTGTGAAGTATTATCCATGCAGCACAGTGGAAAAACATTCAAAAAGCACCTGATATATTTGCACTATTATGTCTCCATCTTCTGGAATATTACTTAATATCATCATACCATTGTAATGCTTTCTCTGGGCTGATGAAAGAAACAGAGTTTGAACTTTTTACTTCAGGAAAATATATTTGGATGATGCTATAAATAAGTCAGAGCCTCCTTATGAGTGTTTCCAAAGTATTACTGAATATTCTCAGACAAAACATCCATTATTTTGGACAACACTGCAGCAACACAGGAAACTATCCATTATCCATTTGGCAGTCTTTGGACTGTGGGTGATAAAGTGGGCTACAGTTAATGTTTGAATGAACTTCTTTAATCAACATTGCAGGACTGTATACATTTGACCTTAACCTCTGCAGGACCTGTTCATCCCCCACTGTTTGACTCACATCTGCTCCAATGTCAGGTAGGAATCAAAATAACTCTCAGTCAAGTGGGCGGTATATGTGCACTGTAAAAGCTACTCAAAGTTACACATATAAAATAATAAGGTGCTGCAAATACAATAATGAAACTGCAAATACCAACCAAGCACAACTTAAGTCAATATGGTAAACATCAAAATTACAATAACCCCAATTAATGTGCATACACCATAAATACAGTTACACTATTATATAAGTGTATTATGTATTTTACAATTTTTAAACTGATATTTACTTCTGATTTTGAAAATTTCCGCATCTGACAAACAATGATAAAAATATGATTTGTTGATGATGTACATTCATAATTTGCACAATTTTAATTGAAAGTAAAAGAAGGGAAAATGGGCTATATGCATATTTTACACTGATTTTTGATCCACCAATAAGAAGAAGAAGAAGAAGG
>OMNN01084092.1:46614-74527 GCA_900302755.1 Chromis chromis | reverse complement strand
CACTAGTAACAATACAATTAAAACAGAACAAACTGCAGCCCCCACAAGCTGAATCAATATCTCTCTCTACAGTTTCCACAAACAGGGATTACTATAACCTTTAGATTGACCAGTTTTTGGTGATGTAGAATGTTGTGTTCATCTAATTTTCTTAGTGGCATGGCCTCCTAACTTCTTGTAAGTAATTATGATTGACTACAGCTGGTGACTCCTCTAAGCCAATTTAAATAGGGCCCATTTGATACTCAGCCACAATCACACCAATAGGCAAGTCTGAGGAGCTCAGCAAAGATCCGAAAAAGTAAATCATTTACTTGGCCAAGTCAAGAAAGTCATTTGAGCCATTTCAGCAACTACAGATCATAAAATCATGTGTGCAAACAACTGCTTGTAAGTATTGTGTGCATAGTATAGTTGTGTCACTGCCATGATCAGGAAGAAAACACAAACTATCACCTGCTGCTGAGAGACAATTGGTCAGGAAGGTCGAAAATCAACCAGGAATCACCAAAAAGCAGGTCTGCATTGAGTTAGAAGCTGCTGGAACACAGATGTCAGCATCCACAGTGTTTTACATCACTATGGGCCAAGAGGCTGCCATGCAAGAAGGAAGTTTTTCATCTAGAAGCGACACCTTAAGGTTCGACTGAAGTTTGCTGCTGATCACATGGACAATGAAAAGGCCTTCTGGAGGAAGGTTCTATGGTCAGATTAAACAAAAATTGAGCTGTTTGGCCAAAATGAGCAGAAATATATTTGGAGGAGAGAAGGTGATGCCTTTAACCCCAGGAACACCAAACCTACCATCAAGCACGGTGGTGGCAGTATTATGCTCTGGGGCTGTTTTGCTGCCAGTGGAAGTGGTGCTTTACAGAAAGTAAATGGAATAATGAAGAAGGAAGATTATCTCCACATTCTTCAGGAAAACTTCAAATCATCAGCCTGAAGGTCGGGTCTTGGATGCAGTTGGGTGATTCAATAAGACAATGACCCCAAACACACCTCAAAAGTTGTAAATACATGGCTAAATCAGACTAGAATTAAAGTTTTAGACTGGCCTCCCTCCAAGGTCCTGAGTTACACCCCATCAAAAACATGTGGACTGTGATGAAGAAACCAGTCTGTGTCAGAAAGCAAACAAATTTAGTTTACTGCACCATTTCTGTCGAGAGGAGGGTAAAAGATACAACCAAAAGCTTGCAGAAGCTTGCAGAAGCTAACAACAGTGCCTAGTTGAGATGAAAATGGCCAAAGGACATTTAACCAAGTGTTAGAATTGAATAAAACATATATTCTGATCCAGCAGATTTTGTAATATTTCCAGAAGGGCTATAATAAATTCATGATTGCTTTCTTTGTGTCGCATGTGATTCAATGATTCCATTAGGAAACTTAAGACTGCTGTGATAAACATGGTCTTTACAAGTGTGTGTAAGCTTTTGTTTTCAGCTGTATATGGTGAGGCAGTGTGACGCAGATTGTGTAAAGCAGGTGACCCAGTGTGATACTCTGATGTTTGCATCGTTCTCTGTTTCTGTTCTCAGGTGGAAGTGAAAATTCAGAAGAAGTTTAGCCTTCTGTAAAGAAACAGAAAAGCTGAAGAGATTCAACAATGACGCACTGCTTGAGCCCCACACAGACGCCCAGGTGCAAATGATCTACTGGAAAACACACACAGTTAGTGCTGCCACATCATGCTGACATGTTTTCATTATGTTTCTCAGTGAGACAGATGACCATTGTGGTCTAACAGATATTGAAAAACTGAAAGACAGCAGGCCTTTAACCCAGAGGATGTGTGAGTCATACTGCGATGGGGGCACTTCAGCAGCACAAGAATACACTCAAGGTAGCACAACAGCCCAGATAATGACAGATATTAGAATATCATACACAGATACAGGTGTGTGGGAGTTTTATATATATCACTGACATCACACAAGTGTCGTTACACCTTTCAGGATACCCAAAATTGGCCACTATAACCATTTGTTTACCCACTTGTGACTCTCTCACACTGCTAGTCTATAAGTGGCACTGCAGGGTGAGGACTGATTTGTTTAACATAAATATGCAATTATTAATATTTAAGATGCGTCGTAGCCTGTACTTTGCCCACAACATCACCATTTATAGTATCCTTGCCAGCAGCATGTTAGCATGCTGATGATAGCTTTTAGCTCAGTTACAGGCTCACAGATCAGCACACAGTAAAAAAAAGTTATGAAAAAAGTGTAAAAACTGTTTTAAAAAATGAAAAATATGGCAGCGAAGGTGTCAGAAAAAATACAGTAAAAACGATGGAATGCTGTATTGTTCAAAAACTGTAAAAGCATTGAAACTAACAGCAAATATTTGTAAAATAATGTTATTTTCAGCTGATTTAAAACAGTAAAACAGTGTAATTTCAGTCACCTATTGTAAAGAAAATAATCTATTTCAAATTATAGTCAACATGTGATTTAATAAATTTGTATGTGATTTTACTAGATATTATCTGTAATTTAACTAAACAAATTTAAATTAAAAACAGCTTAAATGAGTTACCATTAGTCAATTCTTGATATGCAGAGTTGTTCTTTCAAATTACTATAAATATGTGTAAAATAACTATTTTTTTGCTGATTTAAATAAAGTTTTTAAAGAACAAATTACCATATAAACTAGAATGCACTCAAGTGAGATGCAGACCCACGACGGACACCTTCTTAAACATGACAGGTGTGACCTTGACCTTTGACCTTTTGACCCCAAAATTAATGGGTGACCAGGGTAGGTCAAGATGAACATCTGTGCCAAGTTTGGTTATCCTATCTCTATTTGTTCTCGAGTTATCGTGCGGACATAGCCACACACATACATACATACATACATACAGACAGACAGACAGACAGACAGACAGACAGACAGACAGACAGACAGACAGAGAGATAGACGGCCGTGATCGCCCTACCCACAGCCCGACTTCGTCGGCATGGGTAAAAATATAGATTTTTGATAGGGGCGTTATTTAAAGTTTTCACCTGTTGTTGTTTTTTACAGTTAAAATAATCTAATCTAATCTTCATTGATCCCCTTGGGGAAATTCCTTCTCTGGATTGACCCATCCTATTCAAAGTTAACCTTAACTATACATACTAGGAGCAGTGGGCTGCCGTGGTGCGGCACCCGGGGAGCAGTCAGGGGTTAAGGGCCTTGCTCAGGAGCCCACAGAGGTGGTGACTGGGACAAGCGGTCGCTCTCACTTTCCCACCTCAACCTCTTGCCAGTCCGGGGGCTTGAACCGGCGACCAACCGGTTACAAGTTCGCTTCACAAACCACTAGGCCACCACTGCTCCTAAAGATGGATTTAGTCGTAGTCAAAGGGATATTCAGTGACTTGGAATTTTCCTGTATCAATCCCCTGACTTCCGCTTTTCAATAACCTTTTAATGGAGTTGCTTGAAGTGTTCTTTTGTGTTCATGGTGTAGTTATAGGCAGGTGCAATGATTCAGACACAGGTGTCTTTACTACAGTCACTTTAGACACATTCACTGCACTGATCTCCATTTCACTAACTGTGTGACTTCAACTGGCTGCACCTGTGTGTTGAATTAGGTGATTTGTTTTAATGGGAGTGAATGCTTATCCAATCACTTATGTTACATTTTATAATTAGAATTAATTACATATAAATTAAATTGACCATGATTAAATGTCGAAAACAATTAAAGGGGAAAACTTCAAAGGGGGTGAAGAACAGATACATGTATAAAGGAACATGTGCACTAGGTTCCAGATGATAACAACCACCTAGCAGCAGAAAGAACTCGTTTGTTGAAATAATTCATCTGCCAATTTTCCCTGATTAATCACTAAATTGTTTGGTCAATGAAATGTGACAGACGGTTAAAACTGTCTCCTACGGTTTCTCAAAACCCAAGCTAACATAAAATCACATTTCTTATGTCCAACAAAACCCAATAAATATTCAATTTAGTATTATTATTCAATTTTAAGTTTAAATTTAGAAAAAAAAAATGTCCAAAGAAGATACCAAAGAAATTAAATTCCTGCATGTTTCCATCACTGCTGTTTTGTCAACACGTGAAGCATGAAATCACTGCAGAAAAAGAAGCTACACTGAACTGATGTACATGGAATGAAGGTGCTCTTATACACAGTTGTTTATACAAGAAACACACAGAAAAGGGAAGGGAGGTCCCACTTGTTCTGCAAAGGAAAAATTCACCTGTTTCTGATTAGTGACTGTATGCGTGTTCCTCCACTCCGAATGTATGTGACCATTCTAGAGTTTATCCTCCATAAATGACTGCGTGTGTGATCCAGCTTGGGTTTTGTTCTGCGTTATTTTTAAACGTCTGAAATGAAGGTTATGTAAGTGGGCTAATCTGGACTAGGCAGGCGGCATTACAGTCCTGTAGACCTGCTGTGACAGAAAATGTCACAAAAATTCACCACACATAAATACACAAACAGAAAAATAGCTCTTAGGATGCCTCGACTTTGTTGAAAACAACATCCTTGAGAGCAAATAATACCACTACCCTCTTTACCTGTGTTACAGCTCACAACGCCAGAACCTTTCTCTCAGGGGACAAAATAAAATGATGTAAAAGCAGGTATCATCACAAATCAGGATTTCAGAGATGCAGTACATAATCTTCAATAAACATAACAGTTTTGCTGCTGCAGTTGCCTACAGGTGATGACATTTTTGAACTCTTTTTATTTACTGTAGCTATTTTGTTCTGCTGCAAAGTCTACCACTGTAAATTGTACGCAAGATGTTTAGACAGGTTTAACCAGGAGGATTTGATGGTTTGACAAAACTATCAAGTAGAAAGTACTTTGTGTTTTCCAAATCAGGTTTTCTCTCTGATCTTGTTGCCCACACTGACCTCTGTTCTTGTCAACAGTACAGCAACACATCCACAATTACCACACCTGTGACATTGTGTGAAAAGGTCACGGGCCAATAGTTAAGCCACTGGCCCAGCACAGCTTACAGCTTATATGCCCCCGACAACCCTGGTCACATTTAGAACATCTGACTGCGTGATGCCTGGGTCTGTGCATGCAGCAGTCACAAGTGTGTGCAGACAATAGATAAATAAGGTTTTAGTCATCTTGTTTTCTAGAATGTGCATCTAAGTTCACAACAGTTCCTCTAGTTTGAACATCAAGCCCACCCACTGAAAGTACAACAGCAGGTGAGCAAACCTCATGAAACTGACTACAGCAGGATTTTCATAGATTTCAAAGGTTTATCTCATTATAGAACAGAAATAACTAAATACAGAGAATAATGCCGCAATATAGAGTTAAAGTATTCTAGAACTGAAAACAATTAACTGCAAGAAACATCTAGTGTAAGCGGGGTTTCACTGAACCTGCTTATTTACAGGGTTTAGTCATTGTTACTGTGACAATAATTAGAAGTAATCAGATAGAATACTTGTAAGTAATGTGGCTTAAGCCTTCTTAAACTCTTAGAGCTCTTAGAATACAAAGTATTTGACTGTTGTTATGTGGCATATGACATGCCATTGCTTTGTCAATACTGTACATAGAGGCAAAAATCAAAACACTATAAAAATTGTATCATTTTCTAGATGTAGACAGACGTGTTTAAGTAAATGCGTGTTGACTGCTGGCATGTGTACTTACAGATCGCTGGGGATCTAGTGCCAATAAGATCACAAGTACAGATTTTACATCTTTACCTAACGCTATTATGTAGAATACACATTTGTTTGCCAGATATGTTAAGGAAAAGGGCTGTTTGACCGTGTTCAGAAGATAGTGTGCTGGCATTTAAGTATAGGCATTCAAACAACAAGCTGCTCCATCTACAGCAGTCAAAATAATCATGAAATATACCTAATCCATTTACGTCAGCTGACACAGGGTAATCTCTGGCTGTCATTGTTGGCAGATGTTCCAGTCTGCAGTATACTTCATGCACGTCACTGCTAGAGCACTGATATTACAGTGAATTCTGTCACCAAATAAAGTTATGTTTTTACAGAGAATAAGTGTGTGGGGTCCATTTGCAAACAGAAGCCTTGTTTTTCTCTGCCACACACACACACACACACTCTTTCAATCTTTCTGTTTTTTACACCTTACTGTATCTCACTATTGTTGGAAACCATTCAAATTATGTTCAGACGTTAATAAGGTTAAAAAGATTTTCATTTATTTCATTAGAGATGCATGGTCACCAAATGAATATTGGATTTTTGAAGCGAATGCCATTACTCATAACAGATAGTGATATATTGGCAGACACATGAACCAATTCCAATATATTTGCAATAAGTTTATATCAGGAGAATCATCTGTCTGGCTCAGGCTGCAAAGACATTTCAGATAACTTGCACAGACCCACTACGATAGACAGCTGACACAGGTTTGACCAGCATCACAGTTTTGAACTGAATAGTGTATTACTCAGTTTTGTCACATGGATTTCTACAACAACATAAATATCTCATAACATACCACAGAAATGCTCACAAGGGCAGGGAGCGCTGTCAGTCGCTAGGTCTAAGGGCCGCCATTTTTTTGTTGACAAAATGTGATTTTCAGTGCTGGTAGTTCTTGAATAGTTGAATAAGTTCACCCTTTACTTACACATTATGATCAAAGTGCCTCTCTTCCACAGAATAGGATGGGTGCATCTAACCGGCCATAGGTTTAAGAAGTTAGCTTTCAACAGTGAATAAATCAATCATGCCAGGTGAAATTGAACGATTTAGGGAAAATATCTAATTGCAGTTTTCCTGTTAGACATTATGATTTGATTTATTTCAATATTCACTGTGTAATAGATTTTAAACATGATGGAGTATTACCACATGACACCATCAAATGTGTAACTGTCACAGAAGGATGACATAAATTTGTGAAATCACTGACTCAACAGGAAACTCTGGGTCAGATGTGAGTTAACTCAGGATGACGGACTGACAATCCAGTCAGGAGCAGCCATGGCTCAGGTGGATGTTCCACTAATTGTAAGGTTGGTGGTTCAATCCCTGAAGTGTCCTTGGCCAAGACACTGAACCCCAAATTGCGCCCAATGGTAGATGAACACCTTGTGTGACTGAATGTATGAATGGGTGAATTAGAAACACTCTGTAAAGTGCTTTGTAGAACCTGCCTAAGGTTAAAAAGGTGCTGTTTAGGTGGACCAATTATGGTTTTTTTTCTTTTAAACATTTATTTTTGGTCTTCTTCATGCCTTTATTAGAGAGGACAGGACAGTGAATACAGTCAGAAATGGGAAAGAGTGGAGAAGGACATGTGGTAAATGGTCAAGGTTGGACTCGAACCCTGCACAGATGCTACGCCTCTGCACGTGGGTCACGCGACATAACCGCTAGGCTATCGGGGTGACCCGGACTATTTACATTTTGACACAACAAACTGGAGGGGGCAGCCCTAATACTCACTTTTTATGAATAATAATAATAATAATAATAATAATGCATTTTATTTATAGAGCGCATTTCAAAAACTCAGACACTTTACATGTTAAAAACAAATACAAGTATACAGAATAAATCAAACAAAAGAAAACAGAACAAACACAGTTGAAAAAGCAAAAAATAAATTAAAAATGATTTTTTTTTTCCCCTTGTAAAGAAGAACATTCCAAGTCTCTCATTCTAATCTGCTACTATATTTAAATTTCTTTCAAACACCACAAAATTAGGAAGACTGCACAATGGTGTACAGTAACAAAATGCTGCTTTTGTCCTTCTGTGATTCCCTCTCCATGTGAGTCATGCTGCAAGCATCAGCTTTGTCTGATTATACTGGCCTACTCCCTCTTTTCCTGTTGGTCTTAGGTCTCTTACTCCTCCCTTTCCCTTTCACCCTTTATCTGTGCCTCCCTGCACTTGCCCTTTGCCTTATTTCCAGATGCATCTCCCCGTCTATCACACCATCATTTGGTGCACTTGTTCCATGCAGTGATTGCATCTGACATCACTTATATAATAGGTTTACAGCCCTCGCTGCTCTGAGAGGAATTACTGGCATTCCTGAATATTTTCCTGTTAGCTTAAGAGTCAATGTTTTTTTTTCCTGTACCCTCTGTTATGGTCTATCTATTTACCATTCCTTGGCTGTCTGCTTCCCCTGGCAGTTTGAAGCACTCTGTGTAATGTCAGGAACCCCTCCCCATCAGTAGCTCTACACTGCAAGCAAGTCGTTTTGATCTGCAGTTCACACAGTTTCATCCTCAGTCTTTTGAAATCTAGGTCAGCTCTATTATTTATTAATTGCTGTTTCACAACTCCCTTAGTCTTCCCACCGCTGCTCTCAGAGATCCAGCTTAGCTACAATGCAGAATCTCCTTCTATGACTTCTGCTGTGGTGTGTCTAATAACATCCTTTGGGGCTCTTAAGGAGGCTGGCAGGATTAAACATAAAACAGAAGATTTCCAGAATAACTTCATAATATTTTTTCAAGGAAAAAGTGTTCACAATAAATACATTATGAATCATAATTTCTCAGCGTCTTCAAAACGCATTGATCTCTCAAAAATACTGGCACATTAATAAAACCAGTGTGATAGAGCTTGTCCTCTATGATGAAAATAAGTACAAACCTAGTTTATTGCATTTTACATTATTAACATTATTAATAACATAGTCAAGGAGTAACTATTTGTCATTACTATACTACTGTAAAATGTCAATATGAGACACTGTACTTTAGCGTGACTACTGACCTTTGTCATATCCTCAGCTCCTCCCAGAGGCAATGGTTGCCGGTGGGGTGAGGGCCTCATCAGAGACTCTGGTCCCATGTCTAAACGAGGCCGTTTGATCTCTGCATACTCCACCTCTGATTGGCTGGCGGGCTCTTGGAGGTAGATGTGCTCATAGCGGATATGCTGCTCTTGTCCCCTGCAACAGAATAAATACAAATGTAGCAGGAAAAGTACAGAAAGCTACTGAACAGTTTAAACACACAATAAGCAACATGCATCTTTTATTAATGTAGGACTTGTGATGATAAGCATTTTCAGTTATGACAATTATTAATCAACTGCCAATGAAATAAGAGCAGCATTTTCCCTGATATGTGCTGGGGTTTTATTTAATGTCTTTACTTATGCTAGGATTGTGAATGTTTCTTGTGGCTTTTTTAACTGGCAAGTGGAAACATTTCATTCATGTTAGGGCGCCTCTAAATTTATTGAAAAAATTCTCTTTAGGACCAGCTGTACTTTGACATAAATGCTAACAAAGAATGACAGTTACTGTTAGTTGCTAAATATCAGCAGTTTATAATAATCTAACCTTTATTGATCCCTTTGGGGAAATCCTTTCTCTGCATTTGACCCATCCTATTCAAGTTAACCTTAACTATACATACTAGGAGCAGTCAGGGGTTAAGGGCCTTGCTCAAGGGCCTACAGTGGTGGTGACTGGGACAAGTGGTCACTCTCACTTTCCCACCTCAACCTCTTGCCAGTCTGGGGACTCGAACCAGCGACCCACCGGTTACAAGTTCGCTTCACAAACCACTAGGCCACCACTGCCCCTAAACTGTGAGTGCATTGGCCGGGAATCGAACCCGGGCCTCCCGCGTGGCAGGCTAGAATTCTACCACTGAACCACCAATGCTGGATATGCATGTTTTGGTTGTGCATGTTAACATACCAAAGTTAGCATGGATGTACACACTGATATGTCAAAACAATATGATCACGTCAAGACCTGAATGTCTCTGATTGAGCCAAATTGCTAAGGTGCTATGGCCAGACAAGTGGGTCACAGCATCTCCGAAAAGACGTGGTTCATCGAGGGCATGCTGAAATTGATCCAATGCAAGACGAGCCAGAAAACCAACGATCGGGTATTGTGGGACATGTCTAATCCATGACAGCTCCAAATCAAAATGTACAAGACCTAAAGGATCTGTGAATGTCCATGTGTCAGATGTGGGGAATATTCAGAGGTCTTAACTTGGTACTTGGTGCTTGGTGCCGTTACAGTGGCGCACTAAGGACCAACAGTCTATTAGGCAGGCATGATCATCATGTTTTGGCTCATTAGTGTGTATTGGCTATTCATTAAAAGCAAAACATAGCTCAGGTACAGCTGAGGCAGGTGAATTAAAGCCTAGACGGATGAAAGTTGAGCCAAATCAGATAATGTATGAGAGAACGACTAGTCCCAAGGAATAAGAGAGTGTGAAAGTCTGACAATTTGATCATGATCTCTACCTGAAATACTAGAACATAGCTCAATAACAGAAAACATCCTGCCCAAGCATACTCAAGGGAACAGGGAACAGAATGAAGTATAATCAATGAACTCAATGGACAGTAGACAAAAGAATCTATTAAGCCCTATGTATAAAGTGAAACTGATGCCACAAGTTAAGTAATCTGAGATGTGAAGACATAAATGTGAGGTAATACCAATCTTCTGCACAAGAGACAAGGACTGGTGCAGGTTTGTTTAAACATGACGACTTAATCACAACCCATTTATTTAGAGTGCATGTAACCACACAAAGAGATATTTGTACACGAGCACAAGATGACAGTAACAGCCTGCGATCAGGCTGACCTAAATCTTTACTGTTGTGTTCAAGGCACACACAAACGCCAGCTGGCTTGATTTGGTTCAAACAGAATCATCGTCAAGTAATCACTGAAGGCTTTTTTCTGCAAAATGGGAGCGTACAATGGGTCACTTAGGAATGACTGGGAAGTGGAAAGAAAGGGAAGCAAGAAAATTGGAAATGGTGACTCACTACCATCTAATGGTTTTAAATATAGCAGCATATGGTGGACAAGTTCTTGTGTGGGGTTTTACAGGCAGCGGTAGACAGTCAATGCCACAAACAAAGCCATAAAGTGCTTTGTTTAGAGTTGCCGTAGGAACTATGACACTCCCTCTAGGGGTTTCCCCTACTATAGAAAGCTTAAGGTGTAGCATTGGAGTGCTTTTGCAGAGTCCCTTAAATCAAAAGAATGTTCAAAGGTATTTAGGTGACAGTTCAGAATTAAACAATGGTTAGTGTTGTATGTGCTGACAAAAAAGAATAACAAAACTGAGAGGTGGTGTGATCTCAAATGGTAAGATACACTTGGAACACAAAGGACCTGTCAATCAACAACCGGTGTTTGGACGAACATTTGTCTGATTGGTGTGTGACAGATGCTCATCAGTTTGCTAATCAAACAGTTGATTGGACAACACTCTGTACTGTCAACTCTGGATGGCAATTACTACCATCAACTTTAATCTGCAAGTTGCGAGCCAGCAATGAGGTAACCCTCAACAAAGAATAAATTAAGTGTAAACTTTTTGTAAGGGTGTCATTCTTGTGGAGTTTAACAATAGTGATAGCAGATAGAAGATATAACTAATGCAGCCTATTTTTTTTACATAAGAATTGCTAACCTACCTACTTACATATTCATATATAGAATTAGATTAGCAAGTAAAGCTAGCTGACATGAAATTTTAAAAGACATTTAAAACGTAAAAACACCTTTTTCATATTAAAAAATACACTGTTCCAAAAAGCTGTTACCCCTATAGCTTACACTAACCTTGACTTAGCGTTAGGTAAAAGGCTACTTTTGCCTAACTCCAATCACACTCATTGCATCATTAAACTCATCAGTGCATTGGGGAAAAATAACCAGCAACAAGTCAGAGCAAACCAGCAAAGGGGGCTCTGGATGTGTAGAGAAATGACAGACGGCAAATGTTAACTACATTTGCTACTTGGTTCTGGGAAATTTTATTAGCCCACTTGTAAATGGCTTTCTGTTCTTTCTGAGGGAACCGTTTCCTCACATCTGCCCTGGAGGCCTGAAGCAGAATGTCAGTGACATTGCTGCCAGTGTCAAAATGGAAGTGGCTTCTGACGAGAAGAGGGAAAACACAACCATAATTGCTGCTCCAGGCCCACAATTGCCAAGTGTGTGGTTTCTCTGTGCCAAAAAGCACGGAGCCCATCTCTGTCTAGTAAGGTGTTGAAGAGGGGGTGTAAAAATCGAGGCCATCAACTGACTGTACTAGAGATATAAATAGGAGAGATATATGTCATGTCACGTATGTACAATGCAGAGCTAAATCTGCATGGTGAAAAGGTTACATAATGTGTCTAGGAAAGAAATGGATTGTGGATGTTTGTTTGTGCTGTTGCCTAAATAGTACCTGAAAAAATTGTGGGCCAAAATTATTACCCAGATGGTGTGCGACTACTCCCCCGGACATAATAATTTCACTCATTCAGTCGAATACTTCCTCATCTCCATAGAGGGTTGGCACTTACATAATCCCATCATCAAGCTCTGACTCTCCCCCTCTCTCTCTCTCTCTCTCTCTCTCTCTCTCCCTCTTTCTTTCCCCCCCTCACCCTCTTGTGAGCGTGCAGAATAATCTGATCCCTGGGGAGGATTTGTCTGGAGGATGAGAGAAAGAGATGTGTGTGGAGGTGGGGGCGAAGCATGCGGGGTGAGAAGGAAGGGGGCAGCGCATCCCAACACCCCACAACAACTCCATTACTTTCTTACCGGCTTGGGCACCCACTATGACAAGAACAGAGATCATGTACGCTGATAGTAGGCCATTATTGTGAAAGCACTACAGTGTTTGTGTGGCTGCCAATCTCTTTGTTGCTTCCCAGAGGAGCAGCTACGCAGCTGTGCACAGCGCAGGGGTGGCTAACAGAGAGAGACGCCTGGCTAAGTGCACCACAGCTGGGATGAATGAAACTGAGAAAGTGCTGAGAAGAGAAGGGACAGCGGGTGGAGTCCTAAACTTTTCTGTTCATGTCGCTGAACAAAAACCACATTCCCCAGTGGCCAAAACAACATGGGGCAGGAATATTGACAAAATGTGTTCCAGTATCCACATAAATGCTGGATACTGGAATTAATGAAATGTGATTTCTAGAAATCGATCCGTCTTGTAAGTTGTGGAGAGGTGAAGGCGAACTTTGGGATACATACATTGTGGCTTTTGAGTAGAAGTGGGAAAAGCAAAGCCTTAGTACATTGTAATTATTTTTTGAGTGACTCTGCACTGATACACTAAGCTCTTTAACCAAAAACACATTATATGACTATTTCAAATGTAATGCACATATTTGGAAAGATTATCAAGAAGAAAAAACTACAAGAACTATGAACAAAAAATTATAGTAATATCATCTAACTGCACATACAGATATCCCAAAAGACTCAGGTTGTTACTTTGACACCCATTTACTACATTAATCAACAGATAAGTAACAACAATAATCCCAGCTATTGTACAAACTAATTTTCCACTATTGCACCAGATTTGTTTGCACTCGCAGTTCTGGCCAGGAAGAAACTCTGTTAAGTGGTTACACTGTCTTGTTATGCTTGCTATAAACTGTATTCTCTCCCTTTCTCAAGAAGCCGGGATGATTTCAGACAGATGGGAAGAGGCGGAGTGACTGAGATATTGCCTGGAGTAAAGAGGAGGATGAAACAAACAACTAGCGCAGTGGTTCACCAGTGATTATACTGTTGTGGTTTTCTGACCTGTAATTAGGGTAAATTTGGAGTATTAGCTAATACCATGTTTTCACCTTGCCTTCAGTACAGACAATTAAACAGCAGATGAAGGATACATAGTGCTGTCACCCCCAGAAACAGATAATGCCATCCTTTAAGAAAAGTACAGTTTCTAAGGCCATATTAGCGCTCATATTCTCCGTCAGAATGTGAACAACCCTGAGTTTGCTACAAATGGAGACATAGTGTGCAGAATTACTGAGACTTATGAAAAGACAAGCACAAATCTTAGCGGAGAATAGATTGAAGGATTGCCAAGGCCAGAATTACACTATTCAGAGTCTGAATGAGAACATAGAATGAGGGCTTCAAGCTGGATTCTAAGCCCTCTAAAGGAATGCTGAAGGCCTGATATATTCCACTGAAAGACTCCCCACCCCCAGACGCCTGCCAGTAAGACCAGTGGTTCATAGTCTCCACAAAGAAACGTGGGCTAACTGTCTGTAGTCTCCCTTTCTGATATGATGGTTATTTTTTTATCTATTGGAAAACAAATTCACTGCTCCACTCTAGAAATTGCACAATGCATCTGTCTTGCAGAAGCATCGAGTGAGTCAACTCAGAGAGAGTGCCAAAGCACCAGTGACTGAATGAAAGGCGTCGGTAAATCAGGAGCTGGTGGGTAGCAGTCGAACTGTGTTGTGTTTATTTCTGTATCAACCCATGACCCACTGTTCCCACACTGTAGGCTAGGCTAATAACTGTTAAACGGGGCCAACTCACAGCATAGTGCTTTACAATGAAGACCATAATCCTATCTGATTGATACTTAAAGACCCCGACACAACACGCAACGGCCCACCACTGCTACAGAGTCATTCTACCATCTGCTGTCTGCCGTTATAACTCCATTGTGTCCCAGACACACAAGATATTTTAAATCTTAAAAGACAGCTCTCACTCTGCACCTGACATAATATGGACAGAACAAATATCTGCCTGTGGATATCTAGTAAATGCTGCCTAAGTTTTATACTCCCTGCATGTTTTAACATATGCAAGAAAATCTGCCATGACAATCAACTGAGGAGAAAAAAAAAACATTCTTATGACTTATCCTTTGTGCATCATGTAAAATTCATATCATGCACATACATTATTCATAAGTACTCATCAAGTCTCATCCTCAAAAAAGCGCAGCTATATAAATAATAAAGAACAGTGGTAGGTACAAGACCTGAGTCTCCAGAGACAAAGTACTATTCATACAATGCTTTGCCCGACTTATTATTGGTCTATTGAAGATGGAAAAACTCTGCAAGCTCCATTGCCCTGCAGAGCCGTTTAACACAACATTACAGAAGAACGGCTTGCGGATGCCAATTACATAAGGATTACACTGGGGGAGGGTTAACAGGCAGAGGCTTTAGTAGAATAATACTGCATAAAAATTCAGCCCACATGAGGCTTCCATTGAGCATGCTCTGTCTGTCAGTTGTCAAAACGCAACAAGGACAGATGCATTAAAGGGGCAACACCACTTAACCATAGCATCCACAGATCAACTCTCCGTTGGCTGCACCCTTGTTGCATGACATACCTCTCTGTCTCTCTCTCCCAGCATTCTCTAACTCTCAACTGCTATCGATAAAAAACATGAATTCTAAAACAAATAGCAGTAATAGTATTAGACAAAATTACAAATAACAAAAACATTTGCATTTGGTATAAAAATATAATAATAATCCACTAAACCCCAGCAGTAGGGATTGCTGATAAATATAATACTGCTACAGTTCTGTAGTTTAGGCTATAGCAATTATGTTAGGCTGGCATATTTTCATGTAGTTGAGTTTAGTTTTTTTCGTTTTCTTACATACACTGATTTATATTTGCATTGTGACTAAATAAACAGACTCCTACATACAACAGCCCTCAGAAAAGCAGGTAGTGTAAAAATGGCAATTTAATAAAACACACAAGGAATCTAAACACAGTTCAATTTTAAACAACTGAAATGTGTTTTTCATGAGAGAATAGACCTTATAGAGTATAAACAGGGTGCTCCTACCTTTCATTCCCAGGCTGAAACTCTGAAAGTAAAGAGGGCCGACGGCGATGTGGCTGGGTCAGGTGGGAGCTAAAGTCCCTGGCATGATGAGAGTGGTAGTCAACCAGTCCCACTTCCTGGAACACAAACAACAACAAGTTGTCACCATACCAGAACCAGAAATCTTGCATTTATTCACTTCTCCTTGGGAATGCTGCAAAGACCACAAAATAATAAAAACAATTTAACATTTTCCTCCATTTCCTGCCTTGTATCTTTTGTAATATCCAGTCTTCTTCTCTCCAGCTCTCATTTCTCCCTCTCTTTCCAGTTGTGTCTCATACAAGTGGGGAAACACATGCAGTTACTGTAAACCTGCACCTCTGCCAATCAAGGATTGCAAGACACAGTCCATCAACCCTCATCTTCTCCTGAATGTGATGACAAAAGGGAGTGGTAGGATTAACTACAGGTGCAGCTGTGGAGATCTTGGGGGGTAAGCTTCGGATTGTCGAGCCATTCAATAACAAAATAAGCCTTGCAAACACTGGAGGTCACTGAATGAACTTTTACAGCAGCTTGAGGCCTCTTCTTTGAACCACAGACAGCTCTGTCCCTCATGCGTAGACGGACATAATCTTGATAATTAGGAGATGTGGGTGGAAATAATGGGGAAGACCTTAATGTGACTCCACAACGACAACATGAACTTTCAACTCAAACATCTAATGAGCGAACCATTCTGGGTTCACAACATGCAACCTGGGAAAGCTTCTATTGGAAAAACAGCAGCGGGGGGTCCCCATGGTGAGGCCCTCTACAGCGGTTCTGAGTAACGCTTTGTTTACTAAATATACACCAAGCAGGCAGAGTCACAGCTCCAACCACAGTAACATCTCTCAGATGGTTTGACCTAAAAATGTTGCGGCACTACAGGTGGTGCCATTAAACGCATTGTGTGTCAGGCTCCTTACCGTGTGTGCCCGTTGCAGCTGCAGTGGTAGACTGGCAGGGTTTGGCAGGTGCCGTGTGTCCACAGTCCTCCGGCCCGGCGGCACGGACTGGGGATGAGAGGACATGCTGGCACAGCCGCTTCCTCTACAGACTGGAAGTGGGTGTGGCTGTGGTGCAGTTGCTGCACATTATCGGCTGTTTCATTTAGCCTGTAACCTGTAAGAAAAAACACACGAGACATATTTTTAGGCTAAGCAACCTTGAAGGAACTGCTCTGGACACTTTCATATTTGCAGAGAACAGTTAAAAAAAACTTTATGTGTTGCTTGAAAACAGTTGAATAATTTCTAACTCACACCTCCAGAGTAGCTAGAGATTAAAATGTGTGTCTCTCTCCTCCGGATATCAGAATGTCATCACCTCCTTACCACAGCTGCTCCCCCCTGCTTCAATTGCTCCTAGTAAAGGAGTGAGAGTCCCTGCACCTGCTAGACACAACCCCTCCTTTACTGCTTACTGAATGGCCCACTGTCCTCACACTGAGGACTCACAGACAGAGACCAGCCAAGTCAAGCAGCTAGCCGGTAAAAATACTCAGAGTTTGATGGGGTTTTAGAGGCAACACAAATAACTCATTGCCAGATAGAGATGTAGGTCTGAAGTGTAAGGCACTCCATTTTAACTCCAGATGACGTTATGTAAACCAGAGTGTCCTCATCTACAAGGTGTGCGTCAAACATTGACCAGGAATGATGATATAAGTTAGTGAAAAACAGCCAGGCCAACACACAGACAAACCATAGCTATATTGATAAAAGTAAAGATAATGCTAAAGAAGAAGGTGGACATATGGAGTTAGTTTACATCCTTCAACGGGATGAAGGGATTTGTGAAATTCTACGGTCTAGACAACGTTAACTCTGTCCAGCCTGGTTACTGCATCATTCTCAGGCACTCAGTGATAGTAGTAGTAGGTGGACGAGTACTGGTGACATGTGTCCCCGTGACTGCTGCCAACACAGAAATTAGGACTCCTGCCATTTCAATGGGCCTCTGACTAATGACGCCTCTCTCTCATAGCTCATGTTTCAGCGCTGTGTGAGGCACATAACAAGAGGCACGGTGGCAGAAATATGGGCTCTCAACATGGCACAGATCGAAATCTTGACAAGATAGCAAAGTGCTCTAAGTGCACTGCAATTTTGTTAACTGAACAGGAAAGCCAACACCTCTGAGCCAACCTCTCAAAACAAGTCCTCAGGCATTATAATGCTAGATGACAATGAATCTATTTTAAAATAAATATCAATAAGTAAAAATGTAGTTACTATTTGATAAGCACAATAAATCGTCAACATATCTACTGACAGATTGTTTTCTACATCAATCATGTTACAACCCAAAGAATACCCAAAGAAAACTTCCCTATAAGTGTGTAAAGGCACAAAATCACAGTCAGCCTTTGAGAAATATCCAAGTAAGCCCTTTAGTATGAGCAGCTATGCGACACATCGACATAGCAGACGCATATGCTAATTACAGTGTGAATGGAACCATATGCATGTCCACTCTCCATGTTCAAAGTCTGCACCAGTCAGTGCACACAGATGTAGAAACCATGACCTTTATATTAGCCTTTACGGTTTTTGTTACTGTGTGTGAGATCTACTGATGAAGGTCTACCTTACACATGCTTGTACGGGAAAACAACTTGCAAAGAAAGGCTCAAGTATTAAGAGCAACGAGTCAGTATATCCCCACAGCTCGTTTTGATGCTTCAAAACAGGTAATACATCCGATGCTTGAGATATGCGTCACACTTTTCAGAGCTGAGAGTTGCTGAGTGCTATAATGTTAATAACTGCAGAGTTGCTTCATCTAACAATGAATGCTACCATGACTTTAGTCAACTGGTCGCATTAGTCTGGGCAGTGGAATCATTCACTTGCTCGAGCTGGGGAGGAGAGGACCGACTGCAGAGCCAGAGGAGATGCAGGTCACACTGTGAATATATGCCGTATTATCCCATTAGCTTGCCAGCTTTTTCACAATTACACACAACTGTTAATGTAGCATTAGTTGTTGGGCTTCCTTTTACCTCTGTTACAGTTAGTCCCCTTAGTAATTCATCTTGTCCAGTACAACTACAGAATGTAAACACATTGTAAGTGTATATGTGTGACACTCATAGTTATTGGTGGACAGATAACATGATTAGTCAAACAGTGAATTTAACAGTATGTAAACAAAACAAAACAAAAAATACTAAAACACTAAAAATTAAACAAATGAATGACATTCAAATACCAATAGTAGTTCTGATTGCTCCTGCAGTTGGTACTACGGTCCATAAAAAACAATGTGCATCCTTTACAATGGAGAGGAAGCACAATAAATATGATCATTGGCACAAAAGTCCAAATTTTGCAGCTAAATGAAACTATTTCAACTGAAAACTAAAAACACCATTAGATCAAAGTCTCATCCCGTGGTAGTCTATAAACAGTGCAATATTGGCTCACTAGTACTAAAGCCAGGTCAGCTACCTCTTTTAGTGGCCAGGGTTCCTCATAGGGGTTCCTCATAGTGTCCTAACTGGGACAGGTTGAGTAATCACCTCTGCAACCAGTAGTAAACAAGTACTTTTTATAGCACTGTGAACCTGAGCCCAGATATACCAGAAGGTGTCTACAATGTTGGCACAGATTAACTTGTGTTAGAGTGCCAGTGTGCCAGTCTCCATTGTTTGACTCTAATTTTGACTCTCTTTTTTTTTAACAGCACAAAGAGGGGCACTATCTAACCTTCCTTCCTGCTCGACTGTCACAAACACAAAGTGTCACTTGATTTCAGTTACGCAAAGGGCTCTATTACGAAAGGCTGAACATGGCTCTGGTTGTAAGAAACAGTGGAGCTCTGTAAACATGGGCCCATAGAGGCCACGAGATGGGAAAACACGGCTGCAAGTCTCACACCAGCTAGAGACTGTGTCTTTGTGTCTAGCAGTCTAAACTGTGGCTTCAAATATTTTCATGAAACTAGTGCACACTCATTTTTTGGTTAGACAGACCTGAGTAAACAAACCACACAAAGGGAAGTCCTTGAGTAGACCTCATTGCTGATGAAATACTAGATAAAGAAAAACTCACTATATTGACATAGTATGCAATATTCTCAACAAGGGCAGAAAAAGGGGCCAGGAAGACAAAGAGGGGTGAGATAAGCCATCCTACTCGGAAGCCTCTCTTTGATGACTGTCCAGTCCAGAGAGATTCCCCTGAGAAGGGGGAAAACAAGTCTGAAGGCAGTCACAAGATCCACAGAGGACAAAAAAAAAACCTGAATCAAGATGAGAGGACCAACACAATGAGAGGGCTTTGACACCAACTCTGAGGCGAATGGGGCCTTCCAGACGAGAGGCTAAACACATGCACTGGCACTGCTACAGACACCCACAGGCAAGTCGATGGCTCAGTGCCAAAACTGCAAATGAACTCAGTCACCTCACTCTCTCGCTCTAGCGTGCTTTCCTTCTCCACTCTCTTTTGCTCAAGTCTTTTCCACAGAGCAGAGTGGGCCTCAGCCTTCAGCAGTGCAAGCCAATATTTCATCCTCTTACCCCCCACCCTCCCTCTCCATTTTAGGAATGGCTGTGGAAATACTAGCACAGAGCACAGAGCACACAGACGGCTTCCAGCCTGCCAAGGAGAGCAGCAGGCAGACTTCAAACAACAGTTTAATTCTACTGACATAAACAGTTAATCAAATCTCTGTCTAGTCCGACTTGGTAGCTTGACAGTCAAGCTCTAAAACAGAGTACAATGGACTCAACAGCTTGGCCTCATTCTTTACTGACAAAATTAAGATAAGCCGTCAGTACCTTCATACCAGATCTGTACTATCCTTGTGTCCATTTTAAACCAACTCAATTGGCATGATATAATTTGATCTTATCAGAGCACATAACCTTGGAGAACACTGTGAAACATCCGAAATTATCTTTTTTTATTGTGTTTACTGACTTTTTCAAAACAGTTTTTAACTGCACGGCTTTAGATCTTCTGCAAATCCACAACATGTGTGTTCTGTGGGGGTATTTCTAACTGGCAGTGATAGACCAATTTATTGGTTGGCATTTTCACATAATCGGCATTTGCCGTTTACTAGAGGAATGGCTAACTAGAGGGGAGGGGTACCACAACTACTGGATCGTTTTCCATGGTGCATAGTCATGCTTCCAATTTAGTAGGCCTCTCCTCTAACACTGCAAACAGACTACATTTACTACAAATACTCTTATTGCTAAAGGAGGCAGAAGAAAAAGTAAACATTCAGTAGGGAGGAGAAGCAAAGGGAAAGACAGAAGTCATTTCTATCTGAGTGGACCTGAGACGGTACGTTAAGTATATGTTAAGTTTAAAATTAGCTAGCGAACAATTACAGGGATACATCTCATCTCCGATTTCTAAGTAAAACGAAATGGATATGAAAAACAGTTTAAAATAAAACAATTGTTTTGATGGTTTCTAGTGAGCAGTTCAACCTCACTACAGCACCAAGACTGTTATTGTGGAGGTGTAGAATAACATCCACTGAAACGCAGACAACAGAAATCGGAATTATTGGATTTCAGAGCTCCATTCGACATGGTCGACCACAACATGTTAGACTGGAAAACTGGATGGGACTTTCTGGCACAGTGCTAAACTACTTTGAATCCTATTCGAAGAAGAGAAACTACTTTGTTTCAATTACATATCTGAGCGTACATAAATGAGATGAAGACATGTATATGCTCCTGTTAGATCAAATTATGGAACATAATGAAATATCTTACTACAATTATGCAAATGACACACAGATTTAGATAACGATATACATGTACATCACAGGCATCGAGTAGGTAATCTGAACATATAAACAAATGGACGTGCCTAAATGTGTCTGTTATATGAAGACAAAAGTGAAATAATTGTTCTACAACCCAAAGAAGAATTATTAAGTCAGTATTCAACATCATTCTTGGGGTAGTCACAGAACTAACACAATCTGCCAACTATCAAAAATTAAAGAGCCTCAAAAGGACTTAGAAAAACATGATGTACGAGCTTCCTATGTGTCAAAGCATTAACTTTAAAAAAGCTGGTTTAAAAAGCATTGAATGGTTTAGGCCAAAATACAGTTTCTCAAGTCATCTGGGACAGGTCTGCTTACTCTCCCCAGAGTCAAACCTAAACATGGAGAAACTAATTCAATTTTTATGCTCCACATACCTGGTCTGCCCCAGCTCTGAGCTCATTTATATCAGGGCTCAACACTTTTCTGTTTACCACTGCATTTTATTAAGTCACATTTGGGACAGTTTATTCATACTCTGGATTAAGCAGTAATTCTAACTGCATTCATTTCTATTATTTCGATTGATGTCCCATATTCTATTTTAGATTATTTTTTAAATTATACTTCTGATTATATTCTCCTCCTGTAAAACCTATTTCTGTCTTGAGCTTCATATCCATCTTGTCCAGGGCCTTTTATGCCATATGTAAAGCACCTTGTACTGCTATATTGTTGAAAGACTCTAGATAAAAGAATCATCTTTCCTTGCAGCATATTTTGTGACAGAGCCTTGATAGCATGGCTTGGACCTTGATAAGACCAAGAGTTTTATCACTACAGTAGCAATAATGCACTGTTGATTGTACACCCATAAAATATTTTGACAGTATTTTTACACAGGGAATACACGGCTGGGTATTAAGCTGTCACCGAAGGCTTCTGCTATTATTAATACGACAGTCAAAAGAGATGGTGGTTCTACTAAAATGAGCTGTCATGAAAACGTAGATGAGTGGACTGTAATGGCAAAAGGCTTGGTCTGGGAACAACATGAGAAGTTTACAAAGCAGTGCCCTAGACAGCACAGCTCATGTGAGGAGGGGCTGCTAGGACTCTTAGCCTAGGAATGTGGCACCCTGTCAGGTTTCATAAGGATTTATCTCCCTGGAGCCTCATTACTGAAGGGCCCTGGACAAGGAGGCTCTCGCTCGCTTACCCTTTCATTCAGTCACCCTCAACCTCAATGGTGAACTGCTCAGAAAAACTATACGTTCATGCAAACACTTGCTTTCCAAAGGATTTTAAATTTTTCTGCTTACAAGCATGGGTGGTCCTGTTGATATTTTCATGATACACAAAAGAAGTTACTCGCTATTGGTTCCCAAACACCTTGCAAAAATGTATTCATTGAATATATTCTAACACAGGTGCTCACGCTCTTTTCCACCAGCATTTATTCAGTCTTTCACGGAGCCAATTCTGCAGTCTTACAGCTAATACTGAGGTACGTAAGCACTGGCTTCAACACTCTTCTGTAGTTGCCGGCTGCTCTACTCCCACTCTTTGCCTCCCTCGGCATTCACCCAGTTTTAACATGGAAACAAAGCTCTTTCAATTAATTCACTGAAGCTTCAGTCTTGGGTCCAAAGAGGTTTTTTGAGGTCATGGTGCAGAAACAAAGTCAATATACATGGTAAGCTGAGCTCAAGATGACACAGTGGAAATACTTATACCTCACTCATTTTTCTCTCAAAAATATCCATGGAGTTCTTTGCCATTATGCAGAGTACCACGCTAAGAAAGTCTGATTTCTGTGCTATAAAATATCACTTTTTAAACTCTCAAGTGACCCATTCCTCTTGGCACGTGTCGACAACACCATGGGAAATGTCAAATCAATCAAAACAAAGTGAAGTGTAGAGGAGGAAGCCACATACAACCGCCAGTAAAAAAAAAAAATAGGACGGCGATCGCAAACACCAACAGCAGATCTGCCAAACTCTAGTGCAAGGTTGTTTTCACTGCCAAGCGGTAACATCTAAGAGAATAATGACAGGGCGGACAGCTCTTTCTCTGCTAGATACACCAATATTAAAAAACAACATTACAACACAAGATCGATGTAGCTCAGAGGTCATAATACAAGATATCCTACGGTGGGTGCGTGTTTTATGTCAGCCATAGCTCACTAGAAGAATGTGAAAAACACCCTGCATATCATAATCTCTTTTAGTTTTGCAAATCAGAAACAATTTAATACTCATAAGAATCTCAAAAATCTTTAAATCCACACTAATAAGGTTCTCCTACCCAAGGAGGCAAAATACAATGTTATGTGACAGAGAGAGGCTTTAAAAGGCAGCAGGTGATATAATTATTGCCTGCCCGCTTGATATATAGTGTAGCTCCTAGCAGGCAGGTGGCTGGGGCTATACTATTAGTACAAAACACCAAAAGAACATCCTGCACACCCCAAGCTGATCTTACCTTACCTCTGCTCAACTTTCACATAGGAAATTTGCGGTCACAACACACAGTCAGCAGCTGAAGACATTGTGAAAAAAGTGTGAACACCTACACTCAACCTTGACACAGTCGTAATTTGCCTGATGGAAAGAGGTACAATCATCTCCCTAAACCGCAGCCTGTCACACCTTTCATTTTGAATCTAACTGAACAACACTTCCTATCACGCCAACAACAGAATGATTATAGCACCTGCAGCCATGAGCAAGGAGTGAAAAACTCTAATAGTGATTGTGAAACTGAAAATGGAAGCAGTATTGAGACATAAACAAGGTTCAAATGCAGCACATAAATCCTAGAATCTTGTAATAGATTGAACTAATGTGATGTTTCCCAAATGGGGTTAAGTAAAACACAAACACTTGTCGGTTTAGTTTAAAAAGTCACTTTATGTCAAGGACGAACAAAAAAAAATAATAATCTGGTTCATACTGGTCTGGAAGTGTTTAATACATTTTAGCCTACAACAAACAGAAACCCTGAGCTTTAGTCAAATGATTCTATCTAATTCCTGTTCGACTAAATGGGTTCCATATTCAAAAACTGAAAAGTGAGGTGTCAAAAGTCACCTAATTTGTTTCATATGCATCAGATATACAGTTCAATAATTACCATTTAATGCTGCTCAGCTATCATTTTCAGGCAGTATCTGTGTGATGTGAACAGTAATTACAGTACCACTCAACACTGTTGTGTTCTCAGCCAAAAAACAGGAATTACAGAAGTAAAATTAACCTCAAGTCTTGTCACACGTTCACGGGTATTATATAAAATGCAGCTTTTTCATACATTTTGCCCCTCTGTACACATGCAAATGCAATCCTAAGTCACTGAAAAAGTTTTTTGGAACATTTCTTTCCAATTACAGATTTTCAGAAACTGTAGCGTTGACATGTAGACAGGCAAAGAGATGTTGGCTCATGACATCAGTGCGTGTGCCGTTATCTCCTTTGTTCAGAATATGCAATTTTGTGCAATGGCAGGCATGGTGAAAAAGTGCTATTGCTAACCTAGCTAACAAGACTTTTTACTTGTTTACACATAAATGTACAGATACTCTTCCACTATACAGTAGTCCCTCGTCTATCGCGGGGGTTAGGTTCCAGAACCCCCCGCGAAGTAGCGACCTTATGTTTATTTTATTATTTATATATATTTTAAGGCTTTATAAACCCTCCCCACACTCGCTGAATGTGAGCAACACTATGCGCAGCGATCAGACATCGATGTGAAATGGACAAGGCGAGATGCTGAACACATGCTATACGCGGGAGACGGAGCGCCCAGGATACAGAACACAGTGATCTGGTTGGTCTATACAATTTAAAAACCCGCAATACTGTGAGACCACGAAAAGTCAACCGCGATATGGCGAGGGACTACTGTATTGTGAAACAGAAGCATCAGCCCACACATAGTATTCAGCCCTTTCTCAATGCGGCACTGTTGGTGTGGTTGGTATTTTGAGAACAAAGTAAATAAATACCTGTGTACGTGTGGACTATGCCTAGTTTGTTCATTCTGTAAATGTAAAACCTGGAAAGATCCATCATTCATGAACAGATCTGACACTGGTTTTCGATTAGTTTATAGCAACACACCATCTACATATAAGGAGCATGAGCGATTCATCTGGGAAAAAAATATCAAATACCAACTTACAAACATCCGCGGCGTACGACAGTCAAATCTTGTACCCCATGTAAAACATACACTGAGATGCATTTATGTGTGTATATCTCACGTAGAACACAAGCCCTTATGCCATGTGAGTAGATAGATGAATTGAATAAAATAGAAGTATAGCTGTTATGTTGGACACACGAGAGTCAAAACTGAAAAATGCAGATAAAATGCTTTCTGAGCAAACACACCTTAAGCCAGGCAAAAATAAATAAATACAGCCCTTTGTCATATACTGGTGGATTGGCCATTAGCTCCTTACAAGCGTAGTGACCTATCAACTGTTAGACCCAGTGAAACAACCAAAACATAAATATTACTGACGACAAATCTCAGATTTAAAAAATAAGTGACATGTTGGACAGGCAAAAATCACACGGTATATTTCTATTTAGCAAACTGAATGCACCATTAGCACTGCTTTGACACACGGATTGTAAAGGTGCATGTCTGACAGGGAAGAGATGAGACAGAGGAGGAGGAGAGAGATGAGCAGTGCCAGGGATTGGCTGTCCTGTACCTCCAGATGTGGTCGTCCAGCTGTATCCATGCTGTACAGCAGAGCCACTATTGGATTTCCTGCCTGTTCCCCCGCTGCTGGCCGCCTCAGCGACAGTGTGTGAAATTACATAAGACTCGCCCCTCCCCCTCCCTGCTGGCCAGTGTAGAACTGGGGCCTTCACACATTGCCTCAGCCAACTATGACTCCCTGTAACCATGGAGGCAAAGGCACTCGACCAAAACACACTGGAGGATCTGAAAGCTACTCCCTCTGTTCACAGACACACGCTGACACCAGGGAAACACATTTTACATAATTACTCTGATCAGTTCATTTTAACAAATAACAATCAACAACAATCTCAATTGTTCTTGACTCGTGACTTCAATAACAAGTTTCTACCTACGAATGAGTCCTCTGAGATACACCCACATACTAAGCAAGCACACAGAACAGTAGAGGTTTTGTATAATTCTTCAATAGCAAATATTGATGAAATGCCACCTTCTGAGCTTAAAAAAAAAATATATATATATATATACACATATATATAACTGATTTATACAAAGACACGTCCTGTCAATTGTGCGGTAGGGCTGAACAATTAATCAGCTTCATGTCAATAGCACGATTTAAGACAAAGCCATGAGAGAATTTGATCCTGTGTTTCAGCCGTTGTGTATTAAACTAACACAGAGGTATCATGATAGCAGAGGTCAGTCAGGATACAGGAAACTAGAAAAACAGACTGACAGCTGAGTGAACAAAGATGGTGGCCACCAGTGGTACATCCATGGTTCAGGGCTCCCTGTCGCCATAAATACCATATTGGATCATATATAATCATTTTTTAATGGAGATTCATATTGGAAAAGTGGGAGTTGTCTTATATCTGAGGACCTGACAGTTACATCTTAACCGTTTGTATTACCACATATTGTTTTTGAATGAAGAGAGGACCAGACTTCTTTAGAGAGTGTTGTGTTGGGGGTCCTTTGTAGTCTTAACAGTGCGAGGCTAGTCAATGCTGTTAACCTCCACGAGTTTCTGAAGGCTCATGTTACATCTTTTACTGCAACAGAAAAAATAATGTCTTTACTGTGGAAAAAAATCAAGGAGAAAACCAAACAGCCAAAAAAAATACCTCTATCATAGATGATGAGTTCAAAAAGGGCAGTCTGAAAAAGACTTTGACAGGAGAGTAAAAGAAGATGAACTCCCTTCTACTCAGATTAATGGTATCTCAGCAAAACTTTTCCAACTGGATGAGTGTAAAGCAATTTGGTATCCCTAGTCGTTTTTTAAGCAGCTGCTGTCTTGTCTCCTTGGTAAAACAAACAACCTGGTGCATTAGGTCCACTAGACATATATGCATCAGCCCAACAGACGATCCATTACTCTGTGGTTAGTTTGTACTATGAGGCTAAGGACTTTTATTAGACAGTATTCAGTCTGATTTACTTGTATAGAACTATTGTTCTACTGTGTTGACATTAAACTCTCACAAGAACTAAATAAAGTTCATTCAGGTCATTTTGTGGAATTTAACTTAATTCAGTGCGACTATATAATATAATAGTATAATAGTTACATAATGGCCCAAAGCATTTAATTCCAGCCACTCTTGTTTAAGTCCTTTGTATTAACTTTAGAAATAGTGACTCCTTATTTCAACTTTTTTTATACAAAATACCATCATCACTAGTGCACTTACATTGTCAAATCTCAAACGTCCATCATGTCATGTTGTGATGACGTAAAAATTAGGTTTGCAAGATGTAGTCTGGATGAGCAAAGTTAACACCCAGGTCACAAATGTGAG
>OMNN01084092.1:0-46594 GCA_900302755.1 Chromis chromis | reverse complement strand
ACCCAGGTTACAAATGTGAGAAACTGTATTACAATAATGCAATTGTACCTTTATATGTAGCCTGATGAATCAAACATGAACTGCCTGTGATGCAGTTTTACGCTCTAAATGCAGAAATTAGTTCATAGGTGTTACTATTATGATGGAAATAATTATTTGTTGACTACTGATGCACAAAATGACTCCCAACAGATCCCCCTATTGCTCAGCTCTGCAGGACACAAGTTGACAGCTTCTCTCTGTTGTGTAATGCCTCAACTTTATTCAGTCAGTTCTCTCTTAAAGACCACCTGATATTCAGCTCTCCATTCTGAGCAGAAGGAAATAAAACTGAGGAGTGCACTTGTCTGCTGAGCTGACCTACTTCCTCCGTACTGCTACTTAATTATTCAAGAGCTTTGAAATGTTCTTCTGTATGGCAGCATGCAACCCGAGTGCCTCTGTTTGCCCCTCATGATAGCAGCCTCACAGAGCTTCCATTTATGCATGAGAGGGTGCCTGTGTGTGTACATTGTGACAGTGTGCATGTGTGTACACTATGGGTGTCACAAGAGCTGATACTTTGGTACCATGTCACTGCTAAAATCCTCAGAATGTGACGGTATGTTTTTTCTGTGCAGATGCTGTAGGCACAGGAGATACTGGACGCTAAGAGCATGTAGAATGGCAGTGACAAGTACAAGTGTAGCAACATGTTTCCTGCTACTTGTGGGACAAAATAAACACAATAACTCATGTATAGAAGGCCTTAAGTTGTCAGGCATGTTAGTCTGACTTACTGGATGTACACTTTCTCCCCCCTCGACTACCTACATGTTACCGTTTCCAAAATCCCCTTCACTATAGGAAACAACAACTGCCTCAGAGCATCAACCTACACACAGAAAGTAGCAAGTTGGCAAAGATCTGGATCATGCAAAACTGCAGGACTGCTTGGTTGTTTCAGTGAATTAGTCATTTTAATGACAGTGCTTGCCTCTGTGTGTGCAATGTTCCACCAAAACATTTCCCCCGTCACTATTTTGCAAAGGGACTGTTGCAGCATCCTGGAGTTAACACCGCCCAAGATGACTGTGATTGGTTGGAAAAAAAATACAAACAAACCAGAGCGTTTTTTCCCCCAACCTAGAGCAGAATGATAGTAAAGTGCAGCCCTGCACTGATGGAGAGCTGCAGAGATTAGTCTGGCAAAGCAAGACTACAGCTAGCATGGACAGAGATTATTTTTGAAACAATTCTAAAAACGTTCTTATGAGTGGAGATCATACTGTTGTAGTCACCGATGTAACCTTAGTGTTTGAGTCGGATGATCGCGGACAAGTGATAGACGACCAAAAGCCAGAGTACAAACAGTGTCACACAGCAATTGGAACAAATGGAGGAAACATCTTAGCTCCAAGACAGACATCTGGATATGTACAAAGAATCCAAGATGAAAGTGGCAGTTGTTTAAACTTTATATGACATGTCATCAAAATGCTCATATCCTGAAATTTACTGCAACAGCTGGTTCTATTGCAGCGATGCTCCACACACAACATTCAAGGCTAATGTAGCCATAGCTCATAACATGAGCGGAGTGATCCTCGTTACATTAGTAAGCCACTGTTTTCACTAGGGGTGTCTTGAGATGAAGTCCAGGATCAGGAACAGGGTTGATCATAGCATAGACCCTCTGTTCACAAAGCCCCACAAGAGGCTCCATGTGATGGGGCAACAAGGTAACGCAGCAAATGTACAATACATGTTCTAACACGCATGTAGAGAATACAGATTTTGCTCTCTTGTGACAGATGCAGGAATGCAATTATTTTTTCTCTTAATGCATTGCAGAGCTATTCAGGTGTCAAGCAAATGCCCTGGATTGATTTTAATAACTTTACTGTGCTTAAAGTGAGTTTTATTCAGGAAAATGGTATCCGAGAAGGATTCCGTATCGGCGGATACTAAATATTAAATGACTCAAAATGCATTGGCAGCAAAAAAAAAACAACTTTAGCACATTCCTAGTTATTACTGTTCAATCTGTCAAAATATTTTCATTTACTATTTTCATAATAAAATAGTTTATTTTAAAATGCATTTATTAGACTCTGACTTATCATCTTCGTGTTGACTTTGATATCAAGTTGTGGAAATTTTAACAGTATTGGTAACAACGATCCAATGTCTGGTATCGTGACATCCCCAGCACACACTGCCAAACACTAATGTCCATTCAGGCCTGTGTTATTTACACAAGCTGCATAAACAAAGCAACCCACCTAAATTTGATACACTAGGTTGAATGATGAATTGTGGCGAAATTATGGACAGAGAAAGACTTTAGTGGGGAAAAACCCAAACATTACAAAACACAGACCAGATGCTCAGATGCTCACATAGACCTAATTTGTTCCAAACTGAACTGTCATGGATCTAGTGTGCATGTCGAGACAGGAGTCTCACACACAAGCAAACCATAACCTGTAATTACACCCTCATACCTTTCACTGTTACATGTCACACGTATTTCCACTGTAAGATCATCAGCCCTGAGGTGCTTGCCCTTGGCTGCCATTATTAACAAAACACGCTTCAATGTTTAAAAAAACTATGCTGTAACACACATTCCTAGCAGAAAAGTTAGGCTAATCGGAGAGCTGGATGTAATGCTACCCCCAGCTGTAATCTACACACAAACAAGAGTAACGTTCTATAACATGCTGTCATCTGCGTTGCGTAACAGAGTCAAGTGAATCACTTACCACAGAGCCATTTCTAATCTCTGCTAATCCGCTGTCTGGCTCTCTTTTAGTAAATATGGGTGACTGGTTTTAATAGGAACTCCATTTTATAGTCGGGGAAATGAAAACAGAATGCCTTATGGATGATAAATGACTTTAACTTTGAACAATAACACTCAAAACAACTTGCAAACAAAGGGATACTGTGAGAGCTTTTCAAATAACGGTCTTTTGGAACAAAATAAGGTCTGCAAATAACTGTTTGTGGCACATTAATTGATTCTTATTTGAACAATCAGTTATCTTCTTAGTGTTATCAGTGAACCAAACACAGTTCAGTAAGCAGCTTAAAAGTCAATGTTTGGTCGTGCTCTCATGCTGTAAGGTGCTGTTACAGATTATTTCCAAGGACCCTGACTAAATGAGAAATTCAAAACACTTGTTACAAAGTACAGGTTATCTAACATAATTTGGACATATAATTCCTTTATTAGACAATTATAATAATACAAAATAATTGTAGTTAGTTCAATAACTGGATTCAAGTATTTTCAGTTGAAGCACATCATAGCAAGTCCAGGCCTCAAGAAGATGTTTTAACACATACTCAATACAATAGAAATATCTAACATGACCACAATATGAAAGCACAGAACAGTTGTTGTTTAGACTACGGATTAGACAGACACATCGTGTAGGAGCTTTAAAAATATAATGTTGCATAACCGGTTATAGTATTTTATTGGTGCAACTTGTAACTAGTGCAAAGTTGAGTTATTTACTGAAGCAAAACATACCTATGTAGGAAAAAGGAACCCTGTGTTCGTGTACACAAAATAGCTAAATCTGTGTTCAATTATAGCTTCATGTGAACACGATATGCGACAGACAACCGGGAATGTCCGAAAGAAAAGGAGCAAAAAGCAATGAGGAAACTATACTTGAACTATATTTAGTCTTTTCTCTTATCACTTCTATGTCTTCAGCAGCAAAGGCCCCAGAATAAAAAAACAGACATGACAGGTAGAAGCTTAGCACAGTGACTGCCACGCCAGCTGACATGACAACAGGTATTAGTGCAGTCTCTTTAGCATAAAATTACACTGTAAGTAGAGCTTGACAACAGGGTATGCAAGTCATCCACACAGAAGCCAAATGGAACAGCAGTAGTTCTAAATACTGTTTTAAAAATTGTAAATGTTTACACAACTCACAGATAACTGTAATATGAAGTTCCTGGAAGAATTCAAAATGTCTTTTAGAGCAGCTGCTCTTTTGACAATATATTCACAGAAAGCTAGATTAATTTCTTTAATAATCAAAGTGCTTAAAAATAGATCATTAACAAGTAATGCCTGTAAAAAGACAGGAAAAGCAACCGATTTTCAATTTGTAGGGGTATGAACTGCACAGTTAGCATGTGAAGCTAAGAATTAAAACAGACCTGATTCCACATCTGAATTACCTGAGGAACGAGTGTCATATTGATTTTTTTGGGAGATCTGAATTGCTGATGCTCGTCAGGACTGATACACATCTTGGTGATAAACTCTGCTGTCAGTTAAGACAACTTCAAGGAGGGAACACCTTCAATCATTACACGTTTAATTGAGTTAGTTTGTTGAGATCAAGGGTCAGTCTCATTTCACCTAAGCTAGTAATTATTATGGTTTTGAAATGGTTTGTTTTATGCAGTACACTGAGGCAATGAAGTGAAATGTATAATAATAAAAGTCAAAACATTTATCACTATGATTTAACTTCTAATTCAACCAAATCATGAGGTCTCACAAACATGCGCATAAAATTAGTGAATTTAAACTTATTACATTTAATCACTTCAAGCAGCATAACAAATTCCTGGAAGGATGGATAAATCCTGTCCTCCTTTTGAGCTCTACACAGTGACAGATGCAGAATCAGTCTGACCTCCAGACCCCATTAACCCCTGGGCCAGCAGCCCCAACATACCCAACCCCCTTCCTTTGACGACTGCATGTCCTCAACTGCATCTTAAATAATAATAAAAAAAAAACAGGGGGCTATTTAAGATGAAGGCAAAATCTTGAGGCTGTAGGCTAATAGCTACTTGCAGGATCTGCATGAGTTCTACATGGGCTAATATAAGAGACATTTTCCTCAAACATGTCACAACCACAGTTTTTTCCATTTGGCAATCCCAGAATATAGTACAACTGCTCAAGTTCAACCTCTGTGTAGCCACTGGAACTGAGGTGGCACTGTGTCCAGTTCAATGGCACTTTGATTGTGAGTAATTTGAGGCACAGCAACAGACCAGCTGTGCTTGATCGTAATACTCTACCACACTGAGTCACGCATAACATTCTCCACACACAAAACCTACCAGGTGCAGTCCACTAGTGAGCAAGAAATGCTAGACAGCTGCTGTTACTCATTCAGTGAGAGGGAAACTGGGTGGGAGGAGGGAATGCGCCTGGGAGGCAGTTTCACGGCGACTGCTTCATATTTCCCTCTTAGGTTTCTGCAAGTTAACTTAAGGGTTCATAAAGTGCACCACATACCAAAGTTGTGCCATTTCCCCATAATCATTGTTTAATGTGCTGTTACTGCAATAAATATACATTTCAGCTGATGTGTGAATTGCTCATTGTTAGAATAGTTACCATGATTGGATTTAAATAAATTAAAGCAGCTCAAATTTTAGATTCAGATACTGATTATTTCTGTCAATGGAAATTACGAAGCTGAGGAAGATGTTGATTTACAGTGTGAGAGTGAGTGGTTGGTGGTGGTCGGAGGGGCCGATGGCGCAGATTGGCAGCCTGGCTTCCGTCAGTCTACCCCAGGGAAGCTGTGGCTACATACGTAGCTTACCACCATCGAGTATGGAGTGAATGAATAATGCAATGTAAAGCGTCTTTGAATATCTAGAAAGCAAGAATAAAAAGAATAAAAAGCAATGCATTATTATTATTATTTACGATTCAACTTCATATCCAACCTACTTATGAACATCCAATATTAGGTTGACATTTCATCCAAGGTTGCATCTGATACAAAATAGAATGTTACGGCCCTCAACACCAAGCAGACAGGTTAAATTGCTTTGTTCATGGCCAAATGTCGCTGGCTCTAGCCAGCCCTTAATACCTGGCATACCAAGTTAAACTAAAAATCAAGCCTTAATCTGAATAAGAAAAAACATCAAATAGCAATTACATTACGGAAGCCTTCTTTCATTAGAACCACTCTTCTCAAAGAGCTCTTGCCTCTAGGCTATATATGGTTCCCAACAAGCTTGTCTGATTTACAGCTTTTGAAGCTGCAAAACCTGAACCATTTCTAAAACCCAAACATAACCATTTGGTTTATGGGGCTTGCTGTCAGCACAATATGGTATGGTATGAAGCACTAAGGACAGCTCATAAACTCAATTGAGGATGAGACAAGTAATGTAACAGATTTCAAGCTAGTTACTTGCACAGGCTAGCCATTAGGAACAGGTCACATTCATCTAATAACAGACAAGAATTGCGCAAAACAGTTCCTCAATGTTTCACATAATTGCAAAAAAGTGTTTCCTAATGTGTTGTAGCAGAGTGCTAGTATCTGTCAGCAGAAAACAGTGTCATGCCATTTAAAAGTGGCAGTAGCAGAACAATGGTTGTATAGTATCTACAATGGTGGCATACACCACTGGAACATGTAGCTCCAGTTTTTTAAGTAATGAAGTCACCACTGAACCACCACTTGCTCATAATTGTTAATAAACAATAACAACAATTATCTGGTATATTGTTCTTAGTACAATTAAACCAACTGATATTTTAAAAGGGCTGTTAAATTTCTCTTACATTTACTCTTGTTATTTTAAAATATATACTTAAAAATATTTCTGCCTGATAATATGAACCACAGAGCACCCTGCAAATAACAGATAGTTCCAGACCCACTTTAATGTGGCAACTTAAGACATTTATGCTTTTGAGTGACAGGCTTTTGGAATTTTAATGGAAAACTTTAATTTATGATGATGCAATGTTCTTTGTCTTCCCACAAGAATTCACTGCAAGGATTCATCTTTCACAGACAATAAAACGAGCGAGAACTTTCCCCTTTCCAGTTTCATAACTGTGTTGTGTTTCATAATACGAGCAGAAATTGAACTAGCAGTGAAACGGTCTCCCTGAGGCACCACGCAGAGCACGGGATTATCTCTGCCCCCATTACCCTTTTGGATAAGGGGGAGATATCTCCTCACTCTCTTTTAACTCTTTACAATCCAAATTGCTAAGCTGACACTGTACTCTACTCTTTTGAGTTCTGAGGACTCAAGTCAGCAATGTCATACCATTGGGGATTATTAGGAGACTTTGTGCTCTCTAGACTGCCACATCAGGCACTGTGACTGCATATTATACTTGAATACTTCATGTTACCAACACAACTGTTTCTATATCAGATATTATTAGCAAGTACCCAAGCTTGGCACCAACTGTGTGATTCTTAGTCTATTCTTTAGTCATATATTGTTTTATCTCCAGCGATGCATCAATGTAGAGTTTTAGGGCTGAAAACAATAATTGATCAGTGTTTGTTGTGGTCTATATCAGTATGATAACATAACAATTATGTAACAAATGTAAAAATGTGAACCAAGAATTAGGAATATACTAATTTTTTGTAAACTTGTTTCTATAACCTGATAACCTGGCTTGCAGACCTTAACTTCTGACATTATTCATGTATTGTAAACAAAAGCCATTAGAACAAGACTGCATATTAATATTGTTGAATCCTTGAGACTTAAGTGTTTCGAAGGTGCAGCTCTTTTGCAATAAACCACTGGTGTATCATGCATCCTGTCACCCTCGCTCTGCGACTGGCATGGAGCAACACACTACTCTACAGATATTGTTGCTTAAATAGACTGGCTGGTCTCTGTCTCAGCTGCCACATGTAATTAGCATTTGGTTATAGTTAGTTCAAATTTAACAATTAGCTTTTTGCTTAACAAGCATACTGACTGTAGCTCAAGTAGGGCTACAGCTTGACTGTGGGAAGACCGGTCAAAGAGTCGTTTCTGTAAGTTTATGTTGTTGTTCAACAGGTGTTTGATTAACTGCTCATATTGTCTAAGTTCTCTCCTTATTAAGGAAGTTATAAACTGAAATTTTCTAAATTACCTGAAGCCTCAAACTTTCTTCCTTCCTCCTTCGTGTCTTTATCAGGCAAGCATCACCATAAAGGTAATAAACAAATACCAAGCAAAGCTTTACTAGCTCATGCTAACACTAGCTTGTTGATGTTATGCCAATTACCAGAAATACAAGTGCTGCTACATTTCCCCTAATGTGCGTCTCACAAATGTCTGCACACAGTATGCGTACATGTGTTCTGAATCTGTGATGAAGGCACAATACAGGTGCTTAAGGCTGTGCTCATTTATTATGGCAGGTCCTCTTGGCAATATTTAAAATCTGGGGGTTAACAAGAAAAAAAATCACGTGTGCACATCACTCTGAGGGAGAAGAAGTCACTGATATCACTGACCAAACAACAGCGAATGTGTAACTGATTTACAATAAGAAGTCTTAGAAAGGTTGGCAAGTGAAGGCTTCAACTGTGAAGCAGCAACATAAAGTGTCACAGGTAGCAAGGTTGCTTCCGATATATTCCTTCATTGTGTGTTACAGCATTACCTGAAGCAAAGCCCGCCTCTGCTGACATCATAAAATTTGATACACTTATGAAATAAACCACTAACCTTCAGGATGAGAAGGATCATGCTCGATTTTAAACAGCAAATTATCTTTAATGAGTGTGACTATTGTTTATAGGTCATCAACTACAAAGTGGATCACGAGATAAGCTGTGTCAAGATCATGGCTTACCACCACGGTCAAACTATTTCCTGGGGGAATCCCTGCGTTACATAATCAAACAAGACAGTTCACCAAAGTCATTAAGCATATAATTTACCACGAGCTATGCAGTCTGTTATAGTTTAATGTTTACAAGTTTGGAGAAATGTCACCACGTGACACAACTTCATTTACGTTCACTGTGACGACAGACATTTAGGCAAGAGACATTTCAAAACCTGGGCACACAAAACTGAAACTATCAACATAACACTGGTGGTAAGAGACAAAATGTGGTTTGTTTCATGTTTTAAGGAACAGACACAGGCAGAATAAATAAATAAATCTCACTGCAGTACCAATAAACTGTGCTGTCTGATCCACCACAAGTGTCGCAAAATAACAACATAAAACTGTTGATAGTATATTCTCCAAAAATTCCTCTAGAAAATACATCCATTTAAACATCACAACAAAAGGACACTGCTCAAACGGAACATTAGCAAATCTCTTTTAAATCATATCTGTAACTCATTGCCCAATGAATCCAACCAAGGTGTGGAAGTCAAAGCTATACATAACACTGAGCTGTTTCTCAATAGCAGTTTCAACACAGAGAACAAAAGGTACACATATGGACAACGTTTTCATGAAACTGTGGATGTCTGAACAATGCTAGATTTTGTTTAATACAAAACACAATACTAAAGGGCTTTGTCACAATTTAAATCCAATAAAGTTCATGTTCAAAGGCACTGGAGGATATGATCTGAATCTGTAAGTGTCAAAAAGTACAACAATATACCACAGACAGATACATATGGGTGACATTATCACTGGATAACCATCAATATTAGTAGCCATTCGTGAAGTAATACACCGAAAATGAAATTAAGAAAATGTTAGACGCAATGAAAGACTCAAAGCCACAGTCCAGCTCCAGCAAGTACACTGTCACAATAGCGATGCATCAGTCTGAAGCAGACAAACATTAACGTTAACTCACCAACGTCCCCATTTACTTGAGTAGCTTGACATCGATCTGGTTAGACAACTACAATGAGCTAACCATTGCCATCATCCATCTGACAACAAGCCAGTGCGTTACGTTAGGTGCCGATACAGCGCATTAAGTCAACTCCATCTAAAACCAATGTTTACAAACGCAAACCGGGCGCTTTTGTGCATAGCCAAGTTAGCTCGCTAAATGACTTAGCCATATACCAAAATGTACAAACAAACAGTAGAAAGTTGACATTAATTATCAACGGTAAATATTGTTAGGGATGAGTGTTAAATAGCGTCTTTGGGGAGGCAGCGCCAATTCACTTCAATAAAACAGGCGTTAGCTACTTGGCAGTTCTGACAGCTAGCTTAGAGAGATAGCCCCGTTAGCTTTTAGGCTAGTTAGCTTAGCCTAGCCATGTAGCACGTGTTCCTGATTTATAAAATAATTAACTACCTGGCGATAGCCACTCATCTACGAGTGTTTTGTTGAGTCGAGTAACCAGCTAGTCGAACAGTTCTCTAACACTTCATTTCCTAATGGTTTTACGAACCGTGTAACTGTAGCGTAACGTATAGACTCGAAAAGGTCAATACCGCTATGTATGTTTCTCCTCCAAAGAATAGCCGGACCCCGTCATCCAACAACAGAGCAGACCCCCCAAACCAACGGACAGCCAGCGATGGAAGCTAACTAACCTTAGCGACGGGGCAACAGCAACCATTCGGCGGTGTTATCGTACAGTAGCCAATGTCCCAATCCTCGTCAATCGTCCCAGTTTCGCTTAAAAATCTTCTCGCTTCAACTGAATGTCTCGCCCCTGGATTAATCCACATGAAAGAAGAGTTTTCGTTTTCATTTGTTCCGCTAGCGGTTTTCAGCTATGTCGTGCCTGTTCCTGCACAACACAGTGGTCTGGTACTGCTCCCTGAGCCGCTGATGCCGCTGCTGCTGCTGCTGAGACCATAGCGGGGCTGAACCGCCTCTCTCTCTCTCCATAGGTCCACAAGCTCTCTCGCCCCTCCTCTTTACTCAAGGACTGCACATTTCCCATGCCCACAACAAATTCAGTGTAAATAGTGATGAGGTGTTAAAGTCAGTGATTTTCACAAGGCACCAAAACAGAAATCTGGTTCTAGGGTTGCTACTCTGCACATTAGTTAGGATGTCTGATCTGTATTCATGCAGACGACCTCTACATATTTCTGTTCATATAGGCTAAACATCATCATATTTCTCTATACATTTTGTAAGTGTGTCTGTGCTATGTATTTGATCACGAAATGTAAAAACAAATGTACATGGCACAGTTGGTCATCTGCACACATTATATTTCCATCACAATGTTATAACACTGCAAATCATTTTACATCCATTCAGCTTAAAAACATAGGTTTGCTGCCCTGAAAATGTAATTGAACTGCACTTTGGGTGATTAACTAGTTCAAAGTGTTAAACTAGTTAAATCAATTGAATTTGAGAGAAGATATTAAGTTAAATCAACGAGTCACATGGGCAGTGGTTACAGACAGACTTGCTTTGCTTGTACATTTTCTGTGTTTTAAGAGTTATTTTCTGAATCAGTGGTTGAAGCCATTTTGACCAGAGTCAGTACAAAGACAATCTGTGTGGCTGCTCCCAGTTACACTGCGATGAATGACAAGTCTACAGACGTCGGGACTGAATTCAGTACTAATTGTTGTCATGCTTGTTTTGATTATCATACAAAGAAACAATCACAACTAATTGAATATGTATTAAAGACACGCAGCAAGTCAAACCACAAAAACAAGAAGTCTCTGGGGACTTTAAACGCTATGTGATGACATATGTTGTAAATATGCGCTATATAAATAAAATTGAATTGAATTGAATTAAACCCTCTTAGAATGCATTCTTGGACGTTTGCTGCTAGTCTTGTTTCCTATAAACTTAATTTAATGAGTTGAGTGAGCTCTCAGCTGTTCTTTCATTCATTCAGCTCATAATTTTTGGTCAAAATGTTACAAGATGCAAGAACTTTTGTTTTAAATTCTTGTTTACATAAATCTCAAAATAACATTTTAAGTTCAATTAACTAGAAATGAACAAAACTCATATATTTACAATGAGTAAACTGTAAAAAGATTAATTGATTTGATTAAATTCCTTTATGATGTTTGATAGCACAGCAATACAGGCTACAAATATTCCACAAAACTGCTGCATAAAAGATAGATTGACAGATCAATAGATGGACATTACCATATTAAACTTGTATTGTAAGCTTGTACCATCTCTCACACTACAAGGACACTCCCATCCCTCCAGTCTGAACTCAGAGGTTCCACAAAAGTTTCAACTCAAGCATCGACACTCCAGGAAGTCTACATCTGTGCTGCTTGATTCCCATGGAGAAGTACAAGCTGTGAATACAGTGACTTAACATTGAAGGATAGCATTTGGGAGATCACAACATCCCATGCTGGGTACATAGTTGATGACTCTGCTGAGGCCGGTGCCCTGTAAATGGCCTGAAACCTTTCTCTCTCTGCTTCACACAGCTACACCGGCTTCTAACACCGCCACCCATACTGCAGCTATTTCACTCACAGAAAGGATTTTGTGTAAAATGTCTGACTGACTTTTTGTTTGCGTTAAGTCGGTGGAGCTTATTAGAGGGAGAAATCTGCTGCTACATAATCCTGGTCTTGACAGGCTATGGTAATTAGTTTCACTTCACTTTATACTGCATAATTTTGATTGTGTATTATGTTATTCCACTTGGACAAGACTTCAGCAACCCCATATGACTATCTTGCACACTTCACGCAGGCTATATCTTGACCTAAATTTCCGCTGCAGCCTTCCCTATGATGTCAGATGGGATTGTTTTTCTTCCCTGTGTTTTTTTTTTACTGCTCTGTGGTTTGGGAGACCCCCTCTAACCATCAGTATAACCACCATCTCTTCATCCAGCCATTACAGAGCAGGAAAGATAACTGTTTATTTCAGCTGGGCTCTCTGGACCACTATGCATGTCTGAATAATCTATGCCCTATCTCTGCAATGCCCAATTTGTCAGCTTGGTGATAACCACCGATAAAGCACAAATGTTTCTCACTTGCCAGTTTTGATGTCAACAGCTGTGTTTCATCTGCAGCCAGATTCCCTATAGAGCTAAACAAAGCTTCAGACAAAGGCCAAACGGACAGATGAACTCTCTCAAGATCCCGACGTCTTAGTAAATACATAAGATTTGGACAAGACACACATTTCATTATTACAAGAATAAATTTGCAACCCACTTCAGGGGGAAACACCTGTACTATCTCTTCTACGAGTTATTAAAATAGCTGGCGAGGATTGTTTCAATAGATCCGGAGCCGACATGAAAGGCACCACGGAGAGTGACTGAATCAACTAAGCAGACTTTGGAGATTTCAAAGGGCAGCAGTTGATAGATGCACTGCAGACGTTCATTACGGTTCTGAAATAAAAGATGAACAACAGAAAATCCTTTGTAACCGAGAGGAGGCTGCAGGGAAAATCCTCATCAAAACAACAAGTCTTAAAAGATGAGCTGCCATCCGGAGTCTGCCAGATTAATGGAGCTCCCCTTTATGATCAGCTTTGATTGCAAATTCAAATACTCCTGCGCAGGTGCCATCCTTCAAAACTGTGGCTGATTACAAACACATTATTACACTCTCACATTCTCCGTTTTCTATTGTCCTCACCGGTAAGACATGTACAGTTAGACTTCAACTAATTGGATTCAAGCACAGTTAAACTACGAACTACGTGTGCTCTAATAAACAAGAATATCTCTAATGGAAATTCATTTCTAATGTGATTTTTAGATGAAAGTGATAGATACTGAGTGGCACGTGTTTCTATTTATAACACCAGTATAATTACATGCCAGGTTCTTCCTTTCGCTATGATGTACATTTTTAGCTGAGACATGATTCATTCTGCCACCGCTGGCATTTATTATTGTCACGACTGGGCTCCAGTGAAACAGCCTGGGAAAATTATCTTTCTCTGCAGATATCAGAGGCAGATGGAGAAAGAGAAAGTGAGAGAGGAGCCTGTTTTTTTTCCTTATCTGCTCAATCATGACACTATTTTCCTCCTATCATTCACAAATCAAATTTACAATGCAAAGCCGGGGCTGAGATTTCTTCACAGTCACAGGACTTCACCTAACTGCCTCCTCCTCGCCACAACAAAGACAGCACAGAGAGCAGAAATGGCAGCACCTCACTGAAGAGTCTAACGACTGCCTGCATTGTTGGAATTCCGGCTTAACTTCCTGAGTCTGTCCACACCTGGCGGACCGCCAGCACACGCTTTTCTCTCATTTCTCCCTTTCCTTCCTTTTATCAAGATCATATGTAGACTGAATTTTACTGTTCAGACATAATATGAGTCTTTCCAGCCTCACCCATGTTATACAGAGTTGGATAATGCTCTGTGTCTTAGTTACATCATATATCTGTGTATTTTAACAGCACTTCAGCTCTGATATTAGCTGGAATCTGTGCAGAGCAGAAATCCTTTGAAAGGTATTTGATGTGCTTTTGATTTAGCCTTCAGACCAACATAATCAAGTGTCGCCCACTGCTGTAGGTGCCTCAGTAACACATTTAGATCCTTAATAACTGCTATGTGTTATCTATTTTCATGTAGAAAATATTGCTTGAATTTCCTCCCTGTTACTGGCTGCTGTGGGCGTGACAGACATATTCACACTTGTCCAATGTCCAAGTGAACCCCTGTAATGAAACTGGCAGTGGCACAGCATCGCTGGAGCTTAGCTCAGTCAACCATCTGTTAGGTTGCATGGATTCATGCGGAGTACACTAAAGTGGACCTTGTATGGACATGTTCCAGCACGACTGACATGACATCAATGTTCACCATGAAACGAGAAAAAAAAAGACCATTCCTTTCTCTTTCTAATGGAAAATGCATGTGAGGAGGTTATGATTCACTGCCTTTCATGTCTAATTCAGGTTTCAGTGCTTTAAATAAATTAGCTACAGATACGTGATACAGCATATATTATGCATGTATATCAACATTTACATATGGATTAAATTTTGGCATCGGTAAGGCTTCTCAGAAATATTAGCCAGCCAGCCGAGATATTTGCTCTCTGATTGAATGTCACAGTGTCAACTGAAAGCCCTAACAGTGATAACACTGATGCTTTGTACAGAGAAAACCAGGTCATGGTGTTGTGGACTTTCTTCACTATGTGAGATGAGCTATAAACCTTGGCAGTTGAGATAGTGATGAAAGAGCTAAAGGGAATCAAAGCAGTATTCTGCTGGCGTCGATCTAGAAGTGAAGTGAATGCTTGTTCCACTCAAGCAGAATGAATCGTGTCTGCCGACTAATAATGGACACCATGTCTGACAGAAAAAAATGTGATTCTGTGGTGAAGACACGAGTTTGACTTGTCCTTTCCAGTAAGGACAAATAAGGAATTCCTTTCTCTTTCCTCAAGGACAAAGCCGGTTTTGGCTGCCGTTTTCTCGCTGAGTGGCTGAGCTTTAAGCCCAGAGGTGAATTGTTGCTGATCAGCCAACTCAAATACAGCTCTGCAGGAAGTGCTGAGCTGGATGGACTTGCATCTAATGTTAAAAGCCCAGCCAGTGCTGAGTCCTTCACCACTTCAGAGCACATCACTATCTATCCAGCCCTTTGTCAATCGCGAGATTAGTAGCTGTGGGCTCCCTTTCACATAAACTAGACTTAGTAGAGGACTGGTTCCAGGAAAGGTGTGTGGGAGGTAGAGTATTTCCAGGAAAAAAAAGGGTGGAAAGAAGGACTGGGGTGTGTATGGGTTGCCATAGTACTATATAAAGGAGGAAGAAGAAGAATAGCAGCATTTTCAGTGGGAGGATGGAAAGGGGAGGGAAGAGTGCAGAACCCCCATAAATAAAGCTAATGAAATGGCAGTTGAGTCTGGAGAGAGGTGGAATGGCTGGTTGGGTCTTACCCACTGTCTGATTTATCCTCAGTGTCCCTGTGAGCACAGTGGGGGGATCCATTACCTCACCTCATCAATAACATCCCATGGACAGGGAAAAAGGTCTGCTTTCCACACCGACACCCACCCTGGGGACCTGCTCTGAAGGCTCACTTAGTGGGGGGATGGGACTCTGGCGTAATGTAGTCACACATAGAGAGCAAAAATGTCTCAGCGGGGGGATGGGTTACTTTAGGCGAGCTGCACAGGGGGTAGCTCTACATATACAGCACAGAACACACTCAGCACATTGCAGCAACTCATGATCGCATGCATATGCAATTTACAGGGCATGGCAATGGATGCATTTGGCATCTCCCACACGGACACGGGCACACTTTGTTCTTATTCTGTGGGTGAATGGTGAAATAGGCTCTGAATCATCAAAGGGAATGACAACAGAGACACCTGTAAATGGTTGACAAGATTCACTTAAGTCATAAGCAATGCTGTCGATAAACTACAACAGCACAGGTGTATGCCTCTCTAAGAATACGGTGTACTGTCAACAGTGCAGGGATTTTAAATGATCCCAGAGGGCAAACTTAAAATATGAATGCACAGGGAGTAGTTCTTCACTGTAACAGGGAAGTAGTGGAATTAAAACAAGGCATGTGATGAAGATAATAAGGCCTCGGAAGTGTTTTACACCAGAAATGAGGTGAAATGTCAACAGAGCTTACGGTCTAGAGGGAGTTGATAAGAGTTTAGAGATAAGAATAGAGTGCAATACTAGATACTGTGACTGAAGTAATCTCTGTCACCCTCTCTCTGTGTATGTGTGTGTGTTTCAGAACGATCTTTCATGTGCTTTTTGCAGTGAGATCACAAGATAGTGGCAGTGTCTGTGCAGGCTGAGTAAGACACCCTGAGGGAACGGCTTTTCAGCAGCACGGCTGAAAGGAGGAAGCTTGACACTCAAACACGCCACAGAAAGACACCGAATAAAATCCTTGTCAATCACCCTCCATCTCCATTTTTCCCTCAACTACTCTGGTGTCAGCAGAGCAAATGTTGGACTTTGATACACAGTTGAGGATTTCACTCCTTGTATCAAGTCAAGAATGCAGATTTGCCCTTGGAGAAATTCTCCAACAACATAACCTATTACTTTGAGGTTCTTGGACTGAGAAAGCACAGCATGTCTCGCTTTAAAGAGAATAACACGAAGCTGAGTGAATCTCTCTCCTCGAAGCTAAGCCTTCGACACTGCGCTACGTCATTTGAATCTTCCTCCTCTGTGTTGTGATGTGTAGTGAGCCTTAGCGGGGGCATTCAAAGTTTAGTACTCAACTGTGCCTTTTAACAGACAAACAACCTGATTACACCTCACTGTCAAAAAAGCAAAAGGAGTCTCCAGACATGCAGATTCAGCTCTCCTGTGAACTGCAGCAGCCCAAGACTCAGACCCTGACAGGCCAATGGAAGACTGAGCTATTTTTAAGCTGTTCCACACAGCTTACACAGATTTAACAGTTCCACTCCCAGCTGTAGGTGCCTCTACAGGGCCTTTGCTCCCTGCAGGTTAGTCATTTATATTCTTATATTTGCTGGTTTCGGCCTTCAAGCAAAATAGCACACAAGAGACAAAGAACCTGAAATATAATGCGTTCACCTTGACTGGTTCAACACTCTAATCTTACTGAGCTGTAATACAGTATCAAATAGTTTATTGTCTTTAAACTGTGGAGAAAAAAAAGTGTAAGAATAGTGATCTGTGAACTCTTAGCATTGCTCTGTGGCAATGAAAGAGAATCCCATTACTAGAAATAGTCTTGTAATAACGATACGGAAATGTATCTTACAGTAACGGAGGTTTTGGCTCGTGGGCAGTGGAAACAAACTGTAAACACAGAACTGATACATGGTCACCTCTCACTGTAAGCTGATATCATGAACTTCTTGGCATACAGCTGTCTATTTACGCCAGATATGAAGCAACATTAGCATTCTTTTGGAGTCATGTTGATGGCCAGCAGGTAACTGTGATACTTTCCTTTCAGCTGTTTTTGGTCCCTACCAACTCCTGAGGGCTTTAGAAGCTGCTACTAAATGTTCTACTGAAGAGACAATTAGCTGGCTTTGACCGGGGGCCGCTTCATAAACAAACAATAGTATTCTTCAGATAACATTAATAAGCACTAAAAGGCCCATAACTCATCCTTCTTTGAAATTAATTATTTCAAATAAAAAGAGCAACAGCCAAGGGACACCATCGGACATTTATTATGTATAAAAACTAACAAATAAACAAAAAACTACCCAGTGAGAATCAGTTTTTTAAATTGCAAATTAAAAAATAGTCATCTTGAGTGTTTTAGTGTTACTCTCTCTGACTAGTTGCCAACTTTGCCTGCTGTTTGGTGCTGGGCAGGCAGTATTCTAGTGAGTCTCTGTTTTTTTTCATTGTGGTATCGCAGTAAGAGGGAGCAAAACAGCGAAGTTGGCTAGAAAACCACAACAATGCATTAAAAGACACAATAAAGTTCCATATAGCTGAAGAGAACTGCACTGCCGAGTAAGAACTTACTATGATCTGCCCTGTTAATGCTGCAGTTAATTAACTGATTGTTATTATAACAAGACTCTAAGAGTCTATAACCATGCTAGTGAAGCTGTGAGGTTGTACTTAGGCACAAGGGTGCTTTGATCTGAATGCTAATATCAGAATGCTAACTTGTGCATAATGACAATGCAAATATACTGTTGCACAAGCACAAATGGTTGTGGCAATATGCCGTACAATTCATAAAGTATGACTTGTATTGGGTAAAAGTTCAGCTCAATCAGAGAGAGGATTACTGCTGCACCTATTACGACTACTTTACTCAGTGACTCTCAGTGCAACAACAGACTGAACTAAACATGAACCACCGAGGCTGTTGACAGAGCAGACCACATGCCTAATATTGGATATGTCCTCCTCGTGCTGCCAGAAGAAGCCTTGACTCATCGTGGCATGGACATGGACCTCTGGAGGTGTTCTGTGGTGTCTGGTACTGGGATGTTGGTAATGGATTCTTCTGATCGTTTAGATTTCAGGGTAGGGCGTCTATGGATCAGGCTTGGTGTATCCTATGGATACTCGTTGAAATTGGGATTTAAGGGGGTTTGGAGGTCACGTCAAGGCCTTGAGCTCTTGGTCATGTTCCTCAAGCTGTTCCTGAGCAGTTTTGCAGTGTGGCCGGCAGCATTGTCCTGCTGGGGCATAAGGTGCAAGATAGTGGTTATTACTCTTTGTTTAACTAGTGTTTCTCCAGTTCTCCTGCACTGAGATCAGCATTGAACTTCATCCAGTCGCTGTGTTTGTCCCCAGACTTTGAGAAGTTAGTCCATGTTTTTCTATAATCCAGTACAGATGGCAGTCCTTTCGTGCCATAAACCATTTACATTCACACATGTGTGACTCACATCATGAAGTGACACACATAATGTTTGCCATGCCCACCATCTTGTGTGTTAGAATGCTAATGTTTGCTACAGATTAGGCTAATGGAAATGTCATGCAGGTATTTGGTCATAAACCAAAGTGTTGGTGAAATAGAAAGTATTGACCTGATGGAGGCATAAAATAAAAAGTAAAGGGACAACCGAATTTTGTACAGTTTCTCTGCGGTGGAAGATGAATGTATGTATCAAATTCCATGGCAATCCATCAAATAGTTAAGACATTTCAGTGAAAAACAAAAATGTCAGCCTCATGGTGGTGATGGATGGAAAGTGTCAGAAGATGAAAAGTCCTCCCCTGAGGTCCATGAATGTCTGTACAAAAGCTGAAGTCAATCCATGCATAGTGGTGAAGATATTCCTGTCTGAATCAAAATGGTGGACCAGCATTGCCTCAAATATTAATAGCTGCAGTAATGATGGAAGACATATTGTATATCAGCATGTTTCACACTTCAAATTACACGCTCACACATGGTACAAGAATAAAAAGATGTCATATAGAGCACACTGCAGAAGAATAGTGTACACATTGGAAAGAATATATTGCATATATCACTGTGAATATGCAAAAAACAATGCATTAAAGGAGAAACACTTCAGTTTTCTTTTCTAAAATAATCATTATAAAAGCACTACAGAGTGTGTTGCTGATTGTGTCCTTGAGGAGGAGGGAGATATCCTATTCAGCAGCTTCTGTCTGGCTGTGCTGACACCAAGGTCAAAATGTACACAGCCCTGTTTGGGAAAGGAGGGAAAATAGTCCATCAAACGAGCCATGAACCATGCGCCTGCATCCTGGAAACCGTTGATGCAGGAATACAGGGCCCTCTGAGAATAGATGCCGCTCTGTAAGCATCTACAACGCTCCCTGAGCATTCACAGTGTGTATTCCTTTTCCCACCTGAACTCCACTTCTGTCCTCTAGTGCAGATGCAACAACATTCAAGGTGTGTTTGCACAAATGTCCTTTGTCACACTCTTGTGAATGAAAATGGGTATTAATAGATGATACAATTCACTACACCAACCCCCGTTGTAAAACAAACACCACCACAGCTGTCAGATGGCGTTCTTGTGAGTATAATAAAAACCTCATTTTGACAGTATGTAAATTCCTGCAGAACAATGTGTTCTTTACTATGAAAACAAACATTAGAGGCTGGAGTCCATTGTGGTTGACTACAAGAGGGGAAAAATAAAGGCAGTGGAAAGAGCTGAGTGGTCATTGTAAGAGAGTAACAGAAGAAGAATTTAGCCTTCCACTGCCAGAGCTAGTGAGTCACATCCGATCTGAGAGATTCGTGTCAGATGTGGGAGAGTGGGATGTGTGTGTGGGCTGCAGAAATATGATATAGAAGCGCCGATCCAGCCTGCGAGCGTTCTCTCTTGAACACCCAGAAATTAATCCATCCACCTTGGAAAGTCCTCAAGGCTTTTCACACTAAAGATCTAATGTGTTAGCAGCCAACTCGTACGGAGCCTTTGTGTATGTCCATAAGAGACAGAAAGGAGGCTGTGAAGGAAGGGAACAACACACTGTACGTATGGGCTGGAAAGCCTGAGTAAGATGCACATCTTTTGTTTGAAATAACTCAGAGAAAATGATATACTAGACGTGTACTCATGCCTCTGTAACTTGACAACAGCAGTAATACTGGCTGCCTTGGAGCAGCTTCACACTCAGTGACCTTTAAAATTCTACTAAAAGGATTAACATCACTATTGCAACTACCATATTATAACTATAACGTTCATTCACAGTTCATCACAGTTTTGTGGTTTTATCTCTTTTTTGGCTGAGAAAAAATCATTTTCTTCTCCTCCTCTGCATCCCATTCATTCACTGTGTGTGTCTGCCCAGAGGAACAGTCCTCATTTTGATCCTGGTAGTGATTGGTGCCCAGCCAGGTGGCAATAATGTGCCCATTCTACTGTGTTTCCTTCCAGGGGTCAGGGGTGCTGGGTGATTAACACACAGGATGTGACCTTTAATCCACTAGCAGCTCCTTTCAGCATTAATCTCCCCCAGCCAGCATTCAGTTCTGATAATGGCATGTTAATTAATGACGCTCTTTTGAGGTGGCATCAGCCGGCACTGGAAGCTCCGAGAGCTGGTTAACACCTCGCACATGTTCTCGAGTATTCAAGTCACCCCCAGAATATCAAACATAAGACTCTCAAAACGCATCATGTGAAAGCCAAATGATACTTAGGATTTCTTTCCAGGATCTGTTTGACTGAGTGCAAATGTCTTCTTCAGCGGCAATCAGTGGGCACATGATTAAATGTTCCAGATCAGAGGACACTTTTTTGATAGCAGGTCCCAAAGGCTGTAAAATATTATTTGTGTCCGTGATGAAGAGCAGATTAGAAAAGATTTATATGTTTTCCTACGCACATCATCCCATGAATTCATTTTCTAGCGGCAAAATGTCAGCCCTTTCTCTCTCGTGCCTCCTCATATCTCTCTGATAAAGCCGCTCACATTCACAAATACGTGCGCATGATCCACCCAAAGGACTGTCATCGTCCCGGCTTATACATATTTCATCAAATATTTACATTCTCTTGCTCACTATTCCCCGCTGATGTTAGAGGAGGAGAGTGCTGGCGAGGCCCGGGCTGAGCCGCAGTTTTGTGTACATTGCATGAGTCAGAGTGATATAGAAGAGAGGCAAAGGCCAGGCTTGTCATTATCTGGGAACTGTGACAAGATTTATGGATGTCTGTGCCTTGGAGGGGAGGCTGCAGAATAGTGTGAGAGTGTCTGTGGTGTGTGCGGGGAGGAGGGGTGGTGGGAGCAGACTGAGCTGATGAGCAGTCACTGCCCATTCTTTGTCTTACTCTGTCTGTTCACTTCAGTCACTTTTATTGTGCTGACTGCTTATCAGCAACACATTGCCAACGCGGCGCACGAAATACAGATTTATTTACAAAAATTATACAAACTCAATTGACCCAAACCACCGCACTGAGAGATGCTTTGTGTACTAGATGACAGCACCTAATGACTAATATCTGTAATAATGATAATTTGGAGTAAATCAAGCACATGCCTCTACAGCTGCACATAATAGATGAATTAACAGCCATGCAAGTACCTCTGTTATGCTGTGCCAGGCTTATTGGGTTAGCACACCAACAACTGCTAATTAACACAGCTGAGGCTGATGGAAATAACACTGGTTCTGCGGATATTTGTCAAGTGGCAACCTACGAGGCTGACAAATGAAACCAATCTGACTGCAGTCCCTCAAATGGCCACTTGAGGCTGCCTTCAAAAGCGAGACAATCCTCATAGACACCTGTGTTAAAATGTCCAACTTTACAGCAGAAATAAATATGTTTACAACCTGGTACAAAAAGCTATTTTGGTCTCTATAGCTGATTTTCCCATTCTTGGCAACTGTACAGATATGATTTTTTATATAACTCAACCGTTTTAGTTGTTTTAAGGCTTAACGTTATGCATGATTAAGGGTGTGGCTGCTTTGAGTGACAGATGGGTGCCGTCATAGGGCAGTCCACGGCCTAGTTATGTATGCACGTCCTGCCTCAGCTCCACTCAAACTCTTTGCTGCTTTTGGATGAGACAGGAGTTGGGAGGAGTCTGCCAAGATGGTGAAGGCCAGAGTCACCACACTGGGCTTCAAAACTGCTGTTCAGAAAACCTGTGGGTGATATCAAGGTCCATCCGCCTCTATATATAGTAAATGGAATTGTTATTTTAGTGACTGTGGTAGTGGAGAAATAAAAAATTGGCACTATTTGGAAAAGTCAAGGTATCACCAAAGTTATCGCAATTCATGCCGAGGGAGGAACGTGAATGTGTGGATATAATTTTGTAAATCTATCTTATTGGTACAAGCAGAAAAGCTAAAGGACCACCAAAGACATTAGGATTTGTCCTCTGGAGACTATGGATATCTGTACCTTTGTTTATTTATGTCTGGACCAAGTGGTGGACCGGTCGACTGACCAAAAGTCATTGACATTTCTAGAGAGATTAGAATATAATCCATCTTAATGAATGCAATTTGCATGCAGTTTGCAACATTTGCAGGTGAAATGCTTAAAGAAGTTGAAGAGAGAGTTTCAGTTTAGGTGTCAACGCTGAGTCAAGCTGAAGAATTTATTCAGTAAAGTGCTGAAGATTCAGCTGAAAGTCAAGCACAGAAAGCAGCTGAAATTGTTGAAGTGTGATAAACTGAGGCGTCAGTGTCAGCTGAGGGGTAATCACTTAAAGGAGTTGAATTTTTTCATTTCAACATTTACAAATGAAAGCAGTTGGTTTGAAGTGTAGGCACTAGAAGCAGTGAACTGTGCAGCTAAAGAGTAATGGATGATATTGTGCTTAAATCTTTTTACTTTACCATATAAAGCTGTTCAATGTGCTTATATAGTGATATCGTTTGGGACTATATAAAGATACACACTATATCAACACTACTGCAGCAGAAACCAGGTCAAACACATGGAACAGAAACCTAGTCAGGATTAATGCCTCATTTAAAAACCTACAGAGAATCCAAATAAATATCAGTTTGAAAGAAATGTAGTTTGGAGATCGTAAAAACATTGCACAGATGTAGGTTTGACACATAAACACTTCACAGCACATGATTTGTGCCCGTCCAGGTACAGGATTGACTACTGCATCTAACACAAAATATGATTTTCTCACCCTCCTCCTCCAGAACCTTCTCATTTCACCTCCCCCACAGCAGCGGCTCCACTTTTCCCTCCAGTGGTTTTGGAGGAAAGCCCAGGCCTGCCTCTGTAACTTCCTGCCCGGGGAGCCGCTCTCCTCTGAGCCCAGGCCTGGCCTCCAGCTGTTGTCTGGGTCTGTGGCCGAGACCAGCAGTGGAGCAGAGACAATGTGAAGGAAGCCGCCTGCACACACAAGCAACCTGCATGTTAACCATTAACTGTGACATTTGTGGACATGTTTTTCCACAAAGATGTTTGATGGTGTATTTCACCTATTGGGGCCCAGGTTATGTTGATTCAGACTTAAAGGTAAAAGAGAGGGGAAAAAGATTATTTTTCTCCATGTTCTGGAAAAACCCACAAAAAGGGACAAAAAAATGTCGGGTTCATTCTGGGACGGCCTCAAAAATAACCCCAAGGAAATGCAAATGTAACATTTCTTGGTCATTTTCAAAACAATGAGTCCTTGATTTTAGACAATGGTTAACAGTAAATAGGCTTCTCCATTCGAACGGCTGATGATCAAGTTGCTGTCTGGAATGACAACTGTCGCCAGCAGAATTTATCATAGCTATAGCTAGCTGTGTAATTAATGCCAATGTTAGCTCAATGAGTTTTGGAAACAACACATCTGGCAGGCTTTTAAAAAAATGTTTCCAGCTGACTTGTTTTAAAATTGGAACCCTGTAAAAGGCCGGATCAATCTGGTTTATTTCATCCTGGTGTATTTCCCGTTAATGTGACTATTGTGGCTCTACGGATCATGCTTTCCCTCCACCATTAAAGAGATCTGGGAAACAAGGAGTCACACAAAACAGTGTGTAAACAGCATAAATTGTCTTGACCGTCCTGTAAGACAACATGCCTCCTGTAGTGTTTCTGCACCCATGGCTCCGCTATGTCAACTGAGTAGGAAACGTTTGGCTGCAAAGAGCAAGACATGTTTCCTCTACATCCTACGACTATTGGGGGTACAACAGCTCTGGCTTGTTTGTATGTTTTTTAAGATTTATTTTTGGCCTTTTATGGTTTTATTGGACAGGACAGTGGATAGAGTCAGAAACGGGAGAGAGTGGGGAAGGACATGCGGTAAACGCCCAAGGTTGGAATTGAACCCGGGACAGCCGCTATGCCTTAGCACTTGCGTCACGCGACATAACCATTAGGCTATCAGGGCGCCGTTTGTATGTTTTTTTAAACCAATCACAATCATCAATTCTAAGCTCAGGATGCAACACAGTGACCCTGCAAAATAGTGGAACTGTTTGGTGAAACATTTGCATGCAGGATGGTGAGTACTGTCATTAAAATGTCAATTCACTGAATTCAATTTGATTCAATTCAAAAAACTTTACTTGTCCCCTGGGGGCAATTGAAAGAAAGAATCAAGCAGGCCTGCCTTGTTGCACTATCCTCTGCAAACCTTGCCATTTTCATTGTGCTGCTTAGAAGATGTTGTTTTCTGTAGTGAAGGAGTATTTTTTATTTTTTTATTTTTGACCGCAAAAATGTTTTAAAAAATAACTGCTCCAGGCGGCTACTTTTTTGCAAACATGTAAAATTTGTCATGTAACATTTATGTTTTTCGGAAAGCTGCAAGTAGCTTGCGGGCGTTGCTCTCATATACATTGTTCACATGCTGTTTTGCACGACTCCTTGTTTCTCTGAATATTTACAGAGGTGCGCACATTAATGGGAAACACTCCAGGTAGAAATACACTGGAATGCATCTTTAAGTGTGCTCTTGGTGACAACAGAAAGTATATAATGCTAAAAGCTTGAAACTGGATGTTCTAGACAAAATGCCAACATTCTCACCAGCATTATTTTTGAAATGCAGTGTAGGGCCATAAAAATGTAAGATCTGATTTGTATTTCAGTCTTCACTCTTGGTAGTTTCAAGTTATTTTAGTTTGACAACAATAAAGATTTTTGGATGAGGACTAACCAGTGTGCTTGACCAACGTAACACGAACTGTGATAATGAGTTTGGCTGGAATTGCTGGAATGCAAATCTAATAAACAGCAGGACACATTTTAGACTAAACTCAAGTACCCAAGTCTACCTATTTTGTAAATGGCGGTCTTATTTTAAATAAAAATAGACGCTAAAGTAGAGTATGCTTAAGGGTTACAAAAGACCAAGATGGCAAATTCCAAACTCGAGGCTTCAACACTGTAGTCTACAAACCGATGGCTGGCGTCATGGTGGCTACGTCCATCTTTCACATCCAGTCTGTGGCTGCAATGAGGGTCTAGCACTGCCTAAGATGACTGTGATTAGCTTAAAGAAAATCAAACAAGCCAGAATCTTTTCCTGCCCTTACAGCAGAAAGATAATGAGGTGCAGTCAGACCATTCTTCAGTGCTGACACAGGTCTGGCTATGTGAGACTAGTTTCCCATACAGAGTCAGGGCTGTGTACGAACATGGGGTTTCTTTCAGCGCACACACAGAACAGAGAACTAGTGGACCATGAGGAGACTTTTGACAATTTGAACTGAATTTGACAAAACAGTCAGTCAAATCAATTAGTATTGCTTTCCCCCTTAATTTTAACCCCATGTGCACCACATGTAAATGTGTCGCTTCCAAAATGACTATTTATGTGTGTGTAACAGGTACAAATAGGTAGTAGGAGAATACCAGGATTAAGGGAATGTGAGAGAGCACATGATTAAGCGAAACAGTCCGTACAAGGCATTTATTGAGGTTTGTGTTAAACTGAGTGTTCTGTTTCTGCAGTGGCTGTGATATTGCTGGTGATGAGGAGGAGGAGATGGAGGAGGGCAGCAGGATAAAGTGCCTGGAGACATCAAACTAGTAGGGAGTTGCCAGACTGCAAAAAATATTCATCTTAACAAGTCAATCAGTTTTTTAATTCATTTTTATTCCTCTAATATCCAGCACACTCTCTCTAGTTCTTGTTTTTTCCCTGGTGCAAAAACAACCAGTAAATTCCTCCCACTCTCGTGCATTAATCCACATAAATATCCATCACATGCAATACTGAGAGTAGAACACAGATAACATCTCAATAATATTTAGTCTAGAGAGCAACAGCTATCCCTACGCTGGAAAACCTGGCCCCTGGTGTACTCTGCGTCAGTCAGTTTGTGACCACTTCCACGTTTTTTGGGGGAATATACACCACTTAAATACAGGATCTGTATGATTAGATACACTAAAAAAATAAAGACTCCTCCCTCTCTGTCTTTTCCCTTCTTTCTTTCTCCATTATCCTTCTGTCTCCCCACCTCTTCCTTCTTTACACTGAACCCCCTCCAACATTTAAGGCAAGAGGAGAGGCCCCTGGCCCAGATACTGGACCCCATCTCCTCATGACATAGCAGTACTTGTGCACGCATGTGTGTCTGTGTGTGTGTGATTTATGTGTCTTGTCCAGACTCAGTGGGAGCTGGGAGTACAACACCCCCATCCTCCCCCACTTGCCCAACAAAGCTCTCTAAAAATGTGTGTCAGAGGTTTGGGGGAGGTTCCCCTGAGAGGCAAATAGAATTAAGGAGCCAACTCGAAACTATGCTATAGCTCCTCAGCTGACAGCAGGAGCACACACCCAGACCGGTGTGTATTCCTGCTCCCTGTTTTTCTTTCTCATACCTGCACATTTTTACATAACGCCGCTGTGTAAACAGAGAGAGGAATCGATTCGGATCATCATTTTGACCACCATTCTAGACTAAACACCTCATGAATGTATCATTTGCAATAAGATACACTTGCTAAATATTATGCCTGTAAATTCACATGCTGACACAAGCAAGGAATCAGGCAAACGCACACATGCACACGCGCACAGTAACACCACCAGTACTTCCTCTGGCATTAATCTCACACATTTATTCTGGTCAGTCTACTTGCAGGCAAGAATTCACCAGGACATCTCATGTTGCATATCAACACTTCCATTTGTGCAGCGAGAGGCTTAAGTAGGTTAGAGGCAGGCATGCACACTCCACTTTCGTCTCCAAGCCCTCCGGGCAGTAAACGATTCTGTCAGAGAGGCTGCTGCTCGTTATCGACGTGCTCGCAGGCTGGAAGTTGTGGGCACCGCAGCAGCTCCTGCACATTGCAATGCAGCCATCGGTGGTCCAGTACAGTATGGATCCACTGTAATACCATGCACTGTAACACGGTCAAATCTAAAGAGACCTCTTCAGTGAGTTGATGTGTATTGATTGAAATATGGCAAACATGAGTTCAGTCTATGAGTATGAGATGTAGAAGTGAGGGTATAATGGCTGTAATTGCTTTTAATGAATGCTCAATGCAGCATACAGTGATTAAACAAGCTATGCGAGCTGCTAGCCTGGCAGGTCTGTGAGGTTGAGATTAGTCACAGCTGCGCATCTTAAAGCTAACATGCTAACATGCTAATGTTTAGTGGGCATCATGCTGACCATGTAAAGCATCTTAATTTAACATGCTAACATTTTATAAACAGAACCACCCTTACAAAAGCAAAATGTTTGCCGCAGATTTGCAGCACCTAGTTTACTAGTTTGCCAATAATCTGCAAATAATAGGAAGTTTACCACTACTGGCAAACATGGTCACGGGTGGTTTGCTGCCATTGACAGTAGAACTTCTTTTTTTAAACTTCTGGTAACAGGCTTACCATCAGTGACAAAAATGTGATTTCCATAAATTGCATTTCTGGCAATAATGGTATTCATAGTTTTCTGTCAGACAGTTGTTGTTGGTGCAAATTTGTTGCCTCAAATTTGTATCATAATTTGATATGCAAGGTAGACTTGTGGCGAACTTGCACTGGAGTTCCAGCTAACTTTGTTGAAAACCTATATTATGTGTGCAGCAAGGCTGCAGGGAATTCATGTTTTATGTAGTTTTTATAACTGTAAGATTGATTATCTTGGTACTTTCAGGGTGTCGCAATAGTTTGTGCTGTTGCTGCACAACATGAAGGTTGTGACTGTGAGTCCAAACCTATTGGTTGGCTGTTGCCTCCACTGGGTTCCTCCCACAGTTCAAAGACATACATGGTGGGGTAAATGGTGAATCAAGTTTTCAGATTCTTTCCATAGGTGTGAAGGTTAGCGTGAATAGTTCCTGCAATGAACTAGCGACCTGTCTACCAGTGTCAGCTCCAATAGAGTCCAGTCCCCTTGTGACCCCCTAAAGGATAAAGTGGGTATGGCTATTGGATAAAGTTTTCCACAGAGTTAGCATGAAGTCCACTACAAGTTTGCTACAAATCAAATTTGCATTTGAAAATATGACCGTGTTGCAAATTTTGCTGTGACATTACAAAAAGTTAACCATAACTGTTTGTTAGAAACCTAAAACTTTTGTAAGGATCAACAGAAAGTACATCTGAGGCTTTCTGGAATGCTGTTAGTTTAGTATTTGACAAAATAGAAAGAGAGATGAAAAAGTAAGTGATCCAGAAATGTGCTCCAAATCATCTTGAGGGATGTATGTGTTTACAAAATTGCAATGGTTGTCATGACATTTTGAAAGAATAAACAGACTTTTTTTTTTTTTTTTTTTTACGAAATGGATTACTAAAATCAGCTGGATACATCTTCTGGGAACCATGAATGTGTATCAACCCACATGTAGATTTTGAGGTATTTCACTGCTAAAACTTTGAGATGCTGGTGGAAAAAGCCAAAAGATTTATCCTCTGTGGAACGAAAATGTTTTGTAACAAAATCTGGGACAGTCCATCCAAGAATTGCTAAGACATCTCAGTGAGGACTAATTAGATTAGAGTCCCTGCATCAGAGTGGGTAAAACAAAGACAGAGGCTGGTTCTTAATCTGCTGCAGCTATAGCCACACCCCACCTAGCCTGAAGCATTTTGACTGCATGTGCGTGCCTTTCAGCTATTTTGAAACAGGGATGTTATTAGATAGTTTGTTTGCCTGTCTGAATCCTCAGGCTGGTAGCTGTCCAGGAGGGTGAAGTGGGATTTGTGGATGCGGTTAGACCAGAATAACAATGCGTAGATTAATGACCCCTGTTCCTCTGCATTGCTCAAACTACATTTCACGACTATTTGTGGCTGGAATGTGTGCATTTGGATCATGTGTCTGCTGTATGTTGAGGTAGGTGTACTGTGTAAGCGAGGCCCCGAACAGACTGCATGACATTTACACAGAGGAGCAAACGCTGTGAAGGGGCTTTGGCTTGTTTATGAAGCAAAGGGAGCTGACTTGTATGATCAATGTGTGGTACCTGTGATGTCTGACTGTAGCCCCCTACCACCCCCTCCCAACCCCAGGCATATATGTGACAGTGAATTCCATTATCTCCCAGCAACCAACCTTCTCATCTAACACACATGTTTCCTATCATGGTCGGGACATTCCAGGCGTTCCACGAGAAAGATCTATCATGAACCGAGCACGTCCAGATTGAACAAAGATAAAACCCCGCGGAGGGAACCAAATGGGAATTGTATGTTTGTGTGCAGGATATAGTGTGATAAAGGTCATGGCAATAAGTGCACTTGTTAGCAAATCTACGCTGAACATATAATTCCTATGGAAGCTGATTTAGACCTTGTGCACACACTCTGTGACATTTACACAGTGGAGTGAACACTATGAAGGGGACTTGGGTTTGGGTTTGGTCTTTGGAGGTGGCCCAGCTGGGTTTTTACTATTTCCTAACAAACATCTAGAAACTAGAGATGGTGTAAAGATGATGTCTCTCTGTAGGGAAACCTCAACTAAGGCCAGTGTTATACTTTCCAAGTACGTGAGGTTCCACTATGGTCCGAGTTACATCAATTTCGTCGTTGGCTCATGAAGATCCCTCTGTGGACGTCCATGTGCAGCCCAAAATTTGACATTCAGTGCAGCAACTCCACTACAAGGGCAATCGTGCGTATAGGTCAACAGTAGTGTACATGTGCGGAATATGTAAATGCAAATCTGCTGTGCATTTATGGAATACGGCCTCCAAGTGGAGCAGAAAGTAATATGAAGCCTTCATTATACTCTGTTGCGGACTCGCACATAGACAACTGTGGATGCCATGGATGTGTAGTTGTTGTTATTATACAACTTTCTAGTTCATTTAGAAGACAATACATGCACAGTAGCTCTGCATCTACGTATTCTGCACACTACTCATCTCCCCAAGTCGACCAGAGTCAGAGCAAACCCCTCCGCAGACGTTGACATGCAGCCTTAAATTTGTATCCATGTGGTGACTTTGTTATAAGGACAGTAGAGTACATGCTTGGCAGTAGTGTACATGTATGGAATACGTAGATGCCAATCTACTGTGCGTGTTTGGAATGAAGTCCTCCAATCCTTCAAGCGACCTAGAAAGTAGTATAAAGCCTTGATTAGACTCCCTCATGGACATGGACAGCTGTGGACACCACAGATGCGTAGTTGTTGTGTACTACGTCCTAGTCAGCTTGGAGTTCACTGGGAGGACTCCATTCCATACATGTACAGGAGGTTGTATCCACATATTCTATGAAGGCACACTGCTGTCTTTGTAGATGTTGGGCTGATGCAGGCGTTTGCATAGGGATTGTTGGGGATTCTGGCAGATGTTGAAAGTCATCTGGTTTAACACTGGTTTCATGACAGTTAAGTTTGACCATGGTAAGTTTGACCATGGCTGTGAATGTTGTTTTTGTGTAGCATTGTTGAAGTAAAGGCTATACTGATTGGTCGGTCGGTCCACCATGTTGATCCAGATTGAAATATTGCAGCAACTTCAATAAATTACATTTTATACAGGCATTCATTGTCCCCAGAGGATAAATCCTACCGACTTTAGTGATTCTCTGACTATTCATTCAGCAGCAGCAGGAGCAGCTAAGTAGGTCTTTTCTTATCCGCCAAAATATGTCAACATACAAGTTATGAATTGACACAGGTTGACACATCATTTTCAGCGAACCTGGTGCTCCTCTGACTTCTTGTTTTGTGCTAGTTAAGAAATTCAAAAGAAAGGATTTAGCTCCAAGCACCTACATAGCCACACGGTGAACACCCATGGGAAGCAAACAAATTGCGTGGCATCGACTCCGCCACATTGCTGCTGCTGTGGGAGTGCCAACAGCGTGGGAACATGTCTGTATAGGAGAAGATTACTTTTGTAGCTTCTGGGATCCCTCTTTTGTGTGTCCACTGGCTCCAAGATTAGAGACACAAACAAAAGCAAAAGTAGGGTTTGGCACAAAGTCACGTCCAAGAAGTTGTTGGGGATTTGTTGCTAAAAGTTGGCATGTCTGACTAAGTACTTGTGACTTGTGATGGTTAATGCTTTATTTGTTCACTTTTAGTTGTGCATGACAGTTGAAATATTATATAAGCAACTTCGGGGCCATTTTACGCCTTTATTAGAGTTTTAACAGTTGAGATGATGAGACAGGAGGACAGAAGGAGAGAGATTAATGTCCCAGGCAAGACTGGAACCAGGGACACCACTTTAAACTAGGATTACAACTAATGATTATTTTCATTGTTGATTCATCTGATTATTATTTTCTCCATTAACTGATTAGCTGTTTGGTCTATAAAATGTCAGAAAATGGTCTAAAATGTCATTTTGTGTTTCCCAAAGTCCAAGATGATGTCCTCAAACGTCTTGTTTTGTCCACAACTTAAAGATATTCAGTTTACTATCATAGAGGAGAAAAGGAACTATAAAATAATTACATCTAAAGAGCTGGAATCAGAGAATTTAGACTTATTTTCTGAAACGGATTACTCAATCGATACAACTGATTAGCGAAACGATTTGATCCCACAACAGCATGCAACAAGAAGCTCTTGAGAATTCTCTACCTACAACTACGCTTTTATTTTACACCCAGAGCAAATGGAGGTGATCTCATTACAGAGAGAGAGGTCACGCATGCTATGTAAACAATGAGTCACTTTTAAAAAGCCTAAACATATACAGTACATCGGCTGTAGTCAGTTGGGCTTAAAATGATGTGAAAGCACTTTCTCCATTCCCTCCGGACATCCAGTCAGGAGCAGAAGGCTTTTTACACAGAGCATGAGAGGAGGAGGAAGAGGAGGAAAGTCTGCAGAGCCATCCGTGGGGGCGGATCAGGACAAGATCAATGGGAGTGACAGGGAGTGCAGGAGGCAGCAGGAGATTCAAAGTAGGCCAATAAATAACATCCTAGTGAGACAGCGACTGCCTCCCCCTCAGCCGCCACCACCCCGTTCCACCCCTAACCCCATTGGCCCCGCCGACTGGGCCCCTTTGATTACTGGCCTCTGAGCTGGGAGGGGGATGGAGGCCCCCGGCTGCACAATACACCTCTCATACGGGGCCCTCACTCACCTCTTGCCTCCATTTGTTGGACATTCATCTTTCAGCATGTGTGTGAGTTTGTTTAGGGGGTGGGGGCTGAGCGGATGAGGGGTTGGTGGGGACAGGGATGGAGAGATGGAAGGGTGTGGGGGGTATATGTCTGTGTGTGTGTGTGTTGAGTGGGGGTCTCCTATGTTTTTTACATCTTCCAACACACACACCCATCCCCCTAAACACCATTCTATATTCTATGTAGCTCCCCATCTCGGACCACCAGGCTCTGCACTGTGGTGTCACTCAGTGAGCAGGCTGGTTTAAACATTAGCCACTCTGGGTTTTTGCTCCACAGAAGCCAGGAAGAAGAGAAAGAGCTTGTCGTCTCCTCTCAGTCTGGCTGCCACACAGCAGCAACAGTTCGGCCTGACACCTTAAAGCCAGTTTGGCATCACAACCACCACAGGAGTTTGGATTTCACTCAAATGTGAACCAACCAGTTTTAACATCAATTTTAAGGGAACATCCACCAGTTTACACCATGTTTAATACTAAACAACTTGTACAAATAGCTGCATGCCTTCTTAAAGGGATAGTTGACATCAGATATATGTTTATTCTCATTCTGGTGAATGAGTAGATGTGAACATCAATATCACTCTCATCTCAGTTATATGTGGAACTACAGTCCCTACTGTATCAGCTTTATAAGCATAAAGACTAGGAACAGGGGAAACAGGTAGCCAGGCTCTGTCCAAAGGGAACACAATCCACCTCCCAGCACCTCTAAAGCCGAGTTCAGAATAAAAGCAGACATTTCTTCATGCCTTGTGTGTTTACTCACCCCAAAATGCTCTGCACCACCTGTTAGTTTTAAGTTCACTGTGACTGTGTCTGTGGGAGTGTGCCTGAGTGTTTCAGTGTGGCTCATCCGCTGTTTGAACCCAGAACTCACCACAAACTCCAGCTCTTTCTGATGTTTGCCTCCAGTCTCTCTCCCTTTTCCTCTAATCTCTGTATGCTTACGAAGCAGATTCATTAAGTCCCAGGATACACACAGATTTTTTGCTCCAGAAGAACCATTTTCACGCTGTGTGGATGCCTTCCCCGTCACTGAAAATCACTTTGCATTCTGTATGAGCACGGTAAGCTGACTTTAAGCCACCTATAACATGTATAGCACAGATCCCCGGCAGTTGCTGGCACGTAAACGCCACATAAAATGGTGAACTGATATTTTTACGGCTTGGTTTATGTATGAATTAAACTAATGAAATATTATATAGTTATAGTGAGCTTTTGCGTTCCATAAGGCTAGCTGTTTGGAGACACATTAACCAGAAGATGAAAGAAATCTTCATGTTAATGACCCAAAATGGCATGTGCATGAGAGGCCAAAACATAAAGGAAAACCATTTTGCAGAATATCCAGATTAGTGTGGACAAAGCTGTAACTAACTGATTGCTAGAGATAGCTTCATGTTTAATGAACAGATATACAGTGGTAGAAAAAAGTTTTCGGACACCCCATGCATTTGTGAAATATTGCATTAAGAATCACTCTTAGGTCTTCAAGTGCAATTTCTTTTAGTACAGTCACAGCCAAAATACTAAACAAATCCTAAAAAAGCCATTATGGATTGGTGCCATAAAAATACATAAGAAATTTTGAGTATTGGGTCATACTGGTACCAGTGATCCACTAATGAAGGTCATGCTTTAAAGACACATTTTTTGTTATCGTGCTTTGTGTCTATATAAAGCCAGCACATTTGAAAGTTCTTCAGAGACAAAAAATGGCTAAAACAAGGAACCTAACGCAGGAAACATGCCTGAAGATACAGATTCTCAGCCAGGAAGGGTACAGCTGTCACCAGATAGCCAGGAAGTGCAGATGCAGTCCTTCAGCAGTTGGGCACACTCTGCAGAAATACAGACGAACCAACAGCTTGGAAGACAAACCAAGATCTGGGCGTCCAAGGGTTTCTTCAGCAAGAAATTATCGCATCCTGATTTGCATGTGCAGGGAAAACCGCCGAATGACATCACAGGAGCTTCAGCAGCAGTGGTCAAACCAAACTGGTGTTTCTAGATCATGGCTTAAGGTCCTACAAGGCTGTCAAGAAGCCCCTGATCAATGAGAGGCAGAGGTTAGCCCGGCGTCGTTGGGCCCAAGCACACAAGAACTGGACAGCCAGGAATTGGAAGAAGATTCTGTGGTCAGATTATTCCAGTTTCCAGCTTTATCTTCCCCCTGCTAATGTGGGGGTACGCAGAAGGCCAGGCGAAGCCTTATCTGTAGCATGTACAGAACCTACTGTCAAGCATGGTGGAGGCAGTATCATGGTTTGGGGATGCATGAGTGCTGCTGGTGTTGGTCACCTCACTGTCTGTGATGGCACATTGAACTCTGCCAAGTATTGTGCCATTCTCGAAACCAACATGCTCCCTTCTGCACGTGCAGAAAAAAATGGATGTTTCAACAAGATAATGCCCCTTGCCACACATCCAGGGCCAGTAGAACTTGGCTGCAGGAGCACAGTATCCAGGTCTTAGAATGGCCAGCTCAATCCCTGGACATGAGCCCCATTGAACATCTGTGGTGGATTATCAAAAGGTCTGTTTCAGCGTAAACCAAAGAATTAAGAAGAAATAAAAGCAGTAATTCAAGAAGAATAAGACAAGATTACCCCTCAACAATGTGAAAGACCTGTGGGGAACATGCCATCCAGGATTAGAGCTCTACTTGCTAATGGCAGGACAAATAAATATTAATTTGATGATGTGATGGTTTATTTATTTATTTTCTTCAGTTTTGACCACATTCTCTGTTATCTGTTGACTTTGATATGTTGAGAACTGAAATATTGAAACTGTCAAGAATTTAGTTTGTTAGTTTTTCTTGTAAACAATAAACAAAACAAAAATATCATTTGTATTTGTTTGTGTCTGTCTAATGCAGTCACACCTTTTGAAACACAAAAAAGATTTTTCCACAAATATTTCATGATAATATTTGAGATTGTGTAAAATTTTAAGAGTGTCCGAAAACTTTTTTCCACCACTGTATCTATCTCTCCATCACAAAGCCCATAAGCATTTTTTCCCCCAAAATATAAAACTGCTCCTTCTCAGAAAACACTCCAATGTTTGAAAGAAACTCCGTATCCTTCAGAGAAGAGGGCATTAAACAGACAGAGAACAACTAATTAAAGTGTTTTTGAAGCTTGACTCATAGCAGGAATAAAATCCTGCTCATCTCTGCCTCTGCTGCTTTTCTCTGCTTTTGATCATCCTTATTTTAATATGCCTCTCGCAACTGCTTTTCTTTAAAAAAAAACAAGTGCAGTTGTAAATAGCTGGGATTTCCCTTCAACTTACATGTTGTGTTACAAAAACAGAACAATATGACAATTTTTATTTGTCAGTATCAGTGGATTATGGCTAAATCCAGCTCATTGCTCATGAAAGGCTAAAATAGTGATGTGGAAACCAGTTCTTTTCAGTGATGTGAATCACTAGACTCCGTTTATTGAAAGATTTGTTGAACAGAATCACTGAACTGCACTGTCCATCTTCAGCCATCTGTTTCTTTTTTCATATTGCAGGATCGTTCCCTGTAAAACTAATCACGTTTGAGATCTGTGTGAATGAATCCATGACCTGAGTCGCTCATTCAGTAAATGAGCTTATTCCATCACGTTTTCTCGCAACCGACCGAACTAAGAAATGCACGGATCATTTCAGGAGGAGATACAGTTTAGTTGGTTCACCCAAATGATTTGTTGTTTTGACGTCATCCTTGCACCACACATGCACCACTAGAAACATCCCACGGCTCCACAAGCAGCACCTGTATTTTTAGCTTCAATTTTGTACAGAAAGGGGGAAGAGGAGATGCATTGTCCATTTTTATATACCGGAATGAACCTGGTCAAAGGTGTTGACTGGCAGAAAAGGAGTTCTGTGGACCTGCACACGGCTGCTCTTCCTCAGTGACCTGGATGTGGTGTAGATTGAAATGAAATGACAAGAACTGAATTTAAATTACAAGAGCTGAATTTGAACTACAAGAACAGAACTTTAATCATAAACAATGAATTGAATTTGAATGGCAAGAACTCAATTTTAATTTTGAAAAGTGAATATGGAAGTACACAGATACCGTGTTTCCACCAAGAAGCACGAGGAGCTAGTTCGGAGCTAGTGCTAGTTCAGTGCTTAGTTGGGTCAAATCCTGTTCCTCCTAAGAACCGGTTTGCTTTTCCACATCTTTCTAAAGATGTTCATCTTTATAAAGATGTTTATAAGGTCCACGGAGTTCCGTGAGGCGGAGGTCACCTGTTGCCCACCGCCGGCACTTCCGTGTATCCGCGGCACAATTGTACCAGATTTCAGTGCGCAACACTGTGTGTCATTCCAATACATCTGCGATCGGACCAGGGACGTCCTGGAGAAAAAGGACACAAATTACAGCTTGTGTGTCCCTTTCCACCGCTGATCGCTGGACACGATAACCCCGCCCCCAGCCCCTGATGTACTCGGTGCTTAGCTCTGGCCCAGCAAAGAGTTGGTGCTTGCTAAGCACCGGTTTTTAGCACCTGGGGCCGGTGCTTACGCAGTGGAAACACAAACAACTGGTGCTAAGTCAGGCACTGGCTCCGAACTAGCACCAGGTCGGTGGAAACACGGTAACTGAGTCAAATTTCCAGTGAGGATCAAATACAGTTTCAGGGCAAATTAATTCAGTTTCAATCCAGTAAATTCAATATCAGATTATATGACTAAAATGTGATTTCTTTACTGTAAATATAAAAGTAAAGAAAACTAATTCAAATGATGTGGTTCTAATTCAGCTTTTTATCAAAACTATTCAAATTCAGATTCTAGTGGCACATATTTCTGTCCATATAAAAGCACATCACTATAAAGACCCTGCAGTCGAAGGTTGTGATGTTTTCACCAATCTTGAACAGCAGATTATGATTTATGTTCCAATCTATGATAGCGGACGCAGCTGATGACTGGATTTAACATGCACCGGTTAAGGAGAAACTGCATTTGAGGTGAGCAGTTCAGGTTGGGAGACTTTCCTCCCTGATCCGCTGTAAATATTTCACAAAGCACATAAAGCACATGGGCAGATGACAGGCAGGGTGGCAGGTTGAGGAGAGAGAGGGGGGGGGGGCTCGTGTCCCGAGGCCGGAGCTGGCAGGGAGAGCAGGGCCACACCTCAGCCAAGGTTATCGCCAAGACTCAGAGAGAAGACAGAGATCCCCTTTGTGGTTCACAGCCACTCGCTTACATGACTGTCATACCACAAGACATTTGCGTGGAAGATGAGAGCAGCCGAGCGTAGTGAGCTGACAGGAGCAGGCAGAGAGGAAGAAGCAAAGGCAAGCAGGGGAAGAAAGAGAAGCCGAGGGAGACCGAGAAGAAAGAGAGAGCGATTCAGAGAAAATGAGTGGGAGGTGGGAGCGCAGAGTGGCAGACTTATACTGGAGATCTCCGTGGTATCTTTTCAAAGTGCCGAATGACACTTCCTATCACTATGTCGAGGGAAGTGGAGCGTGTCAGCTCCGGTGCTCTCTCACCCCATCTTGCATGCAGAGCAATTACCACTGGCACAAAGCCCCCCCCACCCCACCACCCCCTTGCAATTCAGTGGAATCAGCCTGCAGACCTGTGACTCATCATTTAGAGTAATAGGCCTGTCCTGCATTGGCCTCAGGAGTTTCACGGCTTGTAGGAGGCTTAAGGAGCGCAGGGAGATGACTAAACAGAGCGAAGTTGTCTCATTACAGGGGGGAGGACATCATAGAAATCATCTCACCTTTCATCCTTAATGGATCAGAAAGGCATCCTTTTAATACTATTCAAAAGCTGTCATCAGGCCTGGAAGTTGTCGACCTTGCTTAAGGGCACAAAGGCAGCCTTTGGACAGCATAGCATGAAATCTGCTTTTTGTCCCTGATGTGATTCATCTATTTAAAGAGAAACCAAAGAGAGGCATGTCGGAAAATGTGAAAAGCTGTATTGCCAGTGAGTGCTACATAAACCATTGTTCCACCAGCCCTGTGATTTGCACTAAAGGGGTCGCAGTTGGTTGCCATGGCAACCTTTCAGTATAGATGGCCTGTTTCTTTTCCAGTAGCGGTGATCATCAGCATCATTGGAGGAGCATCATTAGCAGGGAGCCCCCGGGGCTGTGTGATCAGTGCCTGGCCAGGACATTAGACGGTGAGAACAGAATGATAGACGGAGGATTTGGTCGTTATCATCTGCAGGCTGCAGCAGGGCTCAGCTCCACCAGCTCCCTCGTACCTGGATGATTTTTTTTCTTCCCCTGAGCTTGCCTCTGCATGTGTTGCCTTCAGCCCTGCTCGTCTCTTTGGCAACAACAAAGCTGATCTCCTCATTGTTGTTGTGTCAACACACGTAATGATTGTATCATCCCTGCTTCCAGAGGCTGTCATTCAAATGGCTCCTCTGCTCTCCGACATGCTTAGGGGCTCGTGTTCACGGCTCTGTGCAAATTCAGACAAACACACAACAGTGAGACACATTTGACACCGTTCAGAGGCTTTAAAGACCCTGCTGAGGTAAACGTTCACACAGTGGGAGGCTTGTGTCTGAGCAGGAAGATAAAACAGCCTCAGCAGCCCTTACGCCACTCTGCTTATCCTGCACCCCTCCTTATGCACGACTTTGTCATCAGAAATAAACATATCAAAATGTAAACCCGCACTCCAAAGAGCCGCTTTGGGGGATCTGTGCACACAAAACTCGGAGCTGTAAATGTGTCACTCTCAGTTCCTGGATCATAGAGCTTGTGTTGTTCCTCTGGTTTCAAATCAAAGCAGAAACACAGTGTGTTTGTATGTTTACACTGGTGTGTGAGAGGTGCAGCTACCCCACCCCTACCTGCTGTAGGCTGGCATATGAATTAAAGGTGGAGAACAGAGAGCAGGTTTCTCTCCAGCTCTTTCCCTCTAAAGCACACATTCACAGAGGAGGTGTGAAACTAGTGATGAAATGTATGAATCGTAGAGGTGTGATTCATACAGACTGCTGAACCACACCATGACAGCTCCTGTGCTTTCAAGTCTGACAGCTGCACCTTCTACCAGAACATAGTAGCTCTTCATTCTTCTGTCTTTCATGTCATTCTCTAAAAAAAAAATCCACGACCTTAACTGCTGGTTAAAAAGGACAGTTTTCCTGAGTATAAATAAAAGGTTGAGCTCAGGGATGGAGTGATGTCCTGGCCAAAGGAACCAGCTTTGCCCATCTGTTCATCTCTGAGCCCTCTCTTCCACCTCACCTCCCTTGTCTCACTCACTTAACGGTGAATGTGGACTGGCCACCGAGTGCCAGTGGAGAGAGGAGACGCAGGGCGTGCACTGAGGAGCAGATGGGAAATTTCAATGAGCTGGAAAATCCAGAGTAGTAGCAGGCCTTCTTCAGAAAGCGGGCGAGGTCACACTGATGCAACAGTGACCCCCTGTGGACAAACACAACACTTGTTGTTGCATGTTTTTTTTTAAACTATTGAGTACATTACTGGAGATGTGCTCATGTTGATTTAAAAAGTGAATTTACAAAGGCAACGTCCTAAAGATTAAATGTTCATAATGTGCTTGGTGCATTGATTACCGACTTACTCAGCTGACATATCTGCCAGAATGAGCAGCCAGCCAGGCCGAGCACAAAGTGCTGATTGGGGTTTTCTGGTCTCCATCCTCGAGCACAAGATGCTTAAAATTCCACACCCACTGCATACCAAACAGAAACGTTTACTGAAGATCTACAGCAACCTTTGATGACAGTTTTTGTTTTGTCAGCTGAAACCTCCCGGTGCAGATCGTGCCTGCCTCCAGAAAGAAAAAGAATAGTTCTTGATACAGCACAATTTATTCAAAGAAAGTCTGCAACCTCCAGATATTTTTTGAGCAACCCACAAAGTCCCAACTCACTGTTAAGACTACAAATACTAGGTTGTAAAACAGGAGTGTGTGTTCTGTAGCAAACCCAGGAAATGTATTACAAGAATTCACAAGATTACAAAGTACTTACAACGATTTAATGAAAGGAAAAGATGAATTTGTGTATAAAAACAAAACACTTTATTACAATTAGGCTGAAAAATCCAATGAAAACACAACTACTTTACAAGTACAAATGTTTTTTGTTGATATTTACAGTTTTTTTTTCTTTTGACATCAATAAAAAAAGACAATTTATGAGAAAACACAAAATACTAAAGTACATGTTTACAGTGTATTTGCTGAAATAAAAAACATATGACTAAAGGAACGTGCATTACTCTCCATTCAGTATCTATAGACAACGAGAGAATCAGACATAAAAGGGACTATTTTATGAATACACTTATTCTAATGGAGAGCTCATTCCCCAATGCAGAATTACCCATAATCCTCAGCCTCAGACATCTGTTGACTGATATAATCATCATGTAGAAAGCATGACTGTTTGTCATATGATGAATTGGGCAGTCATGGGGGAACATTTTAAGTTGTAATGTTAAGAAACATTCCACATCTATTGAAACAAATGAAGAATAGATGGTTGTTGATTCATTGAGACATAGTTATTGATCCCACCAGAATTCTGCGCAGAAGCATCATGACTGATCTGCCAAAACACAGATGAAACTGGAGATGTCTGGGGTAAAGTAAAGGTTTGATGTATTAAGAATGCAGCAGGATGTCTGTCTGTACTCAGCTGCTGCAGGAACGCACAACCTCATCACTGTACATGTGTACTGCAGGAAAACACTTGGTAGATGCAGTTTCATCGTTGTACATCCCCTAGCTGCCCCCCCCACTGGGCTTGGCAGGGGTTTTGGCCCTGATGCCTCCCTGGCGAGCTTGACCCTTGGTGGGTTGTTGCGGCTGAGCGGTCTGCTGCGCCGAGGACTCGGCAGCAGAGGGTGCAGCAGGCTGCTGGGCGGGGCTGTGTGGAGGAGGCGTCTGGATCTGGGGTGAGGCAGCAGCAGTCACCACCTGCTGCTGGATGATCTTCTGCTGGACCACCTGGGCGGTGGCGGTCCCGGCGGGAATCATCTGCACCTGAGCAGGAGCTGAGGTGGCTGCCTGGGTCAGAGTGACAGTCTGAGGCTGGCCCTGGATCTGAAGAGAAACAACACAGATAAAATATTTCTGTCCTGTTTGAGAGGCATGATGTGATCCTTTCCATTGTGTTCCATAGCTTTACGGTACTTCCTCAAAAAACTAACAAAGTCTGTTCCAGCACCGATGAAAATATGACATTAAAACAAACTATAGAAAGATTAAAGACTTAACCAGTGAACACCAAGCAGTTCTGGGGCGTTTTCTGCTCTTGTCACTTTTATCCTTTTTTACTCACTATGGGTTAATTTTTCACTGCAATATAAAGTCCTGAACCCATCAACTCAAAAATGACACAGTTATGATGCCACAAATCATTAAAAATAAAAGTTGACTGTCAGAACACTCAAAATCCAGTGACTGTTTCGGTTTTAACAGGTTCTGCTCTGCTAAATTGCAGAATGTTGGTGATTTTACAAGACAAAATGCCTTTCAAACCTGTTGGTGGGTTTCAGGGTTCTGAGGATAAACATCTGACAAAGGTAGCACGGTGACGTTTATTCTTGTCTAGAGTATAAAAGTCTCGATTTGAGGTTTACAAGGAGTCTCTGATGCACTTCAGTTACTGTTAACCAAGTGATCTGCCATACTGAAGAGGTCCCATATGAACAATACTAAAACACTTACCTGCTGAGGAGAAGACACAATTTGTTGAATATTGGCCACGGCTGGTTGCTGCTGCACTATTTGTGGGAGCTTAGCCACCTGATGGGAGTAGTAAACAAGAAAGTCTCCTATCAATACACAAAACCATTGTTGGTCTGAAAATATGTATTGTATAATAGTAGCTGCCACTAATGATGTACCTGAATTTGTTGGGCTCCAGTGGGTTTTTGGGCCTGGGCGATGGATGTAGTGAAGAACTGGGTCTTGATTCCCGGTTGGAGTTGGGTGGTTGTGGCATAGGTCACCTTCTGCTGCGCCTGCTGGGCTGGCTGGGCTGCCTGCACTGTCACCTGCTGGGTGCCGATCTAAAAGAAATAACAAAAATCTTGTAAATACAGCGGCTTTATCTTCCTATTAAATTAACATTGCTACTGAACTAATATTTTTATATATACATGTATAAGCAACAAAAAGCATGCCACAGTTGTGGGGACAGCTGACTATCCGATTCTGTATGTTTATGTATGACAAGACACACAGTACGTCTTTATTCTCCTGTTGTTGACACACTGACACCAGACTCCTAACAAACAGTTTGTTGTCAACAAGTGAAAGTCCAGTCTCTATTGGTATGGTGTGTTTACCTTCTGCTGTACGGTGGCCTGTCCCTGCTGTGGCTGTCCTGCTTTCTGCTGGGCTGCGGCTGCTGCCTGAACTGCTGCCGCCTGCTGCTGCTGCTTCTTCATCTGAATGAGCTGCTGGACCTGGAAGGGCGGCGTCAACACAGGGCCACCTGACAGAAAGGACGAAGAATAAGATATTGGAACTTCTGGAAATCAGAAGATTGTGATAACAATAGCACATTTTGTTGCAATAAAAGAATGTCCAACACATACAATGCAGGCCTAACCAACAACAAAAACAATTGCATTTTTCAATTTGTATTCCAATCTGTGGTTTATCATTAAAAATTAAACACATAGTCACTGATCCATAACATAATTCACTTTGGAAAAATGTTCACTGTCAAAGAAATCCAAGACTTTCAACACACCTGTTTTTTGGGCCTGACCAATCGCTACACTAATGCCTGCTACAGTGACTGGCAGTGTAGTGACACCAGCTGATGAGACCACAGCTGGCACAGAAACCACAGGAGGCTTGGTGAGGGTGACCTGGGCTGTCTGTCCTGCCTGGGCCTGAATCTGGCCCTGAGTGGGAACTCGAGTCTGTGAAAGGAAATACAATCAGCATAAAAGTTGGCAGATTTCTCAAAAACTTCCACAACTTCTTCAAAGTTTTCTAATTCTGTATTTATGTGTAATTAAATAAATTTTTTCATGATCTTACCAGTCTGGCCACCTGCAGGTTGGTTACGGTGGTACCGGTCAGCACTGCTCCAGGTCTGGGTGCTGCCACAGCTGCTAGTTGGGGATTAGCTTGAGCAGCCTGTGCAGGCTGCACCTGGGTGGCCTGCTGGGCCCCTGCAGCCTGTTGGCCCTGGGCTGCTGCCACAGCTGCAGCTACCTGCTGCTGCTGCTGCTGTTGCTGTAGCTGCAACTTATGCTTGTGCATCTTTAACAACTCCTGTATCACACAAAATATCAGATCAAGATAAGTTAACTATACACACATTCTGTTATTATAACCATTATAATATTTATAATGCATTGTTTATAGGTAAAATCTGAAATGCTGACATCACTACAGCATCACAGTTACAGCTGCTAATCCAAATCCTCGACAAAGACAAAGATTTCTGTAAATGACCCATTCTTGTTGTATTTTGTGTAGCTATTGTGTAAACATGTTAGAGGTGTACCTGGGGTTTTCCTACAGCTTTGATCTGAGGGGAAGTAGCCTGCTGTTGCTGTTGTTGCTGCTGCTGTTGGTGCTGCTGCAGCTGCTGCTGCCGGAGCATCTGCAGGTGGGCTGGGGTCAGAGGCTTTCCTTGTGGCAGCTGCATTCCTGTGGCTGAAAGGAGGACAGCAGACATGTCAAATCTATACAGAGCAGTAACGGGTAGCTGAGAAACCTTAGAGAAAAGTCCAAGTGTACTTCAGTACCTGGTGTGACCTGAGTAACCAGTGGGCGGGTTTGTGACTGCACTGGGCTCAGTGTGGTAGAAACTACTGCAGATGCTGTCACTGGGGTAACGGCTCTAACACCCTGACCTGTAGCGATGGCGACCACTTCAGCAGGGGCAGCAGTAGCAGTAACTGCCCTCTGTTGTGCATGGACCACCTGGGCTCCAGCTGTACCTGCAGGCTGGACCAACAAAAATAAGAGCAACACAATGAACAAAGGTTGTCATGCTTACAATAATCACTCTGTCTGCCTAATGCCAATCCATAGGCTATGTGCATCATTATAAACAAATTCCTGTTAGTCAGTAGATGGCTGAGTTAAGCCAGAGCAGGAGTGATGAGTGAACATGACTCACAGACAGGGTGCCTGGTATGACTGGAGATGCCAGGCGTTTGTTGGCCTGGAAGGGACTTGGCGGAACTCCAGCTACTGTGTTCACAATCACATTCCCCCCTACAGTGGCTGGAAGAAACAAAGAGAAATGAATTAAGTACTGGAACACCAACTGCTCTGTAATATGAACCATATGTGTGTCAGCGTACCAGCCTGAATGGTTGTGCCCACAGTGGCATTTTTTATGGCTCCAGCCTGTAAAATATGAAACATATGTGTTTAAACCTTTCACTGGGTAAATGGGTTTATTTTGGATTTCACTACATGTAAAAGCATATTGGCGGGGGATGTTCGGATTCTTACCAGTACAGCTGCATTAGGCACAGCAGCAGCTCCAGCTACAGTGGCAGCCTGAGGGACCTGAGCCTGGCCAGCAGCAGGAGTCTGGGCCTGCCCAGGTGCAGCCTGGGCCTGGGGAGCTCCAGTCTGCTGCTGGGCCAACTGCTGAGCCTTCTGCTGCTCTGCAAGAGCCTGCAAACACAAACAAACACGATGCACAAAAGCGTACACATATGCAAACATATAAACATATAATGATAATAAATGGAGACCAGGACCAAGGCCTGGATGTAAATGATATGTGTTGGTCTGGATGGAATTTTTTCTACTTTGAAAGGACTGTGCCCTGAATTTTTGGTAAGATTTTATTTTAGATAGCACACAAATTGGGAGATACCAGCATAACTGTACTTTAATGAAACAGCTGCAGTGTGAAAGAAACTATTTCTAAGTACGAAGGTTATCCTTTCAAGTGAAAAGCTAAAACAACAGATTTCTCTGATTGGCTATGAAAACAGTCATACCAAATGCTCTCTTCATTTGTTGAAATAAGACCAGCATTCTCCTAGCATGGCATAGCACCTGGATAAATACACACTTGAAGCAGCAGAACATTGCTGACAATCACCTTTTTCTCTTTGGCAATCCTTTCAGCACGTTGAGAAGCCACCTGAATAGGAGGTAGAGGCTTGTCGTAGCTGATCCCACTGTGAAAAGAAAAACATGTTATACTTGATTTCTAGATTTAAGGTATACAGTGGATATAAAAAGTCTACACACCCCTGTTAAAATGCCACTTTTTGAGATGTAAAAAAATGAGACCACGCTAAATCATTTTAGAACTTTTTCCACCTTTAGTGTGACCTATAATATGTACAACTCAATTGAAAAAAAAATTTGAAATCTTTTACGGGGAGGATGTAAAAATAAAAAACAAAAATAATGTGGTTGCATAAGTGTGCACACCCTCTTATAACTGGGGATGTGGCTGTGCACAGAATAAACCAATCACATTCAAACTCATGTTAAATAGGAGTCAG
>OMNN01084091.1:0-60033 GCA_900302755.1 Chromis chromis | reverse complement strand
GTTCTTTAACCACAAAGGCTGCAGTATGCACTACTTAATTAATGTATCACATCTGAATGTGTCTATAATTATCTTCTAAACACCATCCATCATCAAAATATTGGCACATCTTCAGTATGCACAGGAGTATAAATTGACTGATTTATCATCAATACTATAAATGTGATATTTGACTAAATAAGTATTACCCTGCCTTGTTGTTTCTGAATGAGAAAGAATGAGGTTCACTTTGGCCTCACTAATTATTCTCGTGTGCTTTTATTCTATATAAAAACAAACAAATGAAGCACCATAAGGCATAATGGAGTCCAGGCTTGCAGATTAAGTCATCTTAAAATAATTAATTCTGTATTTAGCCGGGGATTTGGATGATTGATATAAGGCTAAACATGGTTTAAGATGACCCATTTGGGTTTAGGATTTGTTGTTTATTTATATTTCTCTTCTGTCCCACTTGAGGAGTGTTATCTGAATGTGTTGCTAAGACAAATTAAGTACAAATTAAACTTCATAATTTTTACATTTTAATGCTTGTTGTCGCTTTAGTCGCTTATCTGAGATGCTTATCTGATTGCATGATAGTTCATCCTTCACATAAATATTGTTAGATGGTAAAAGGATTTCAAGAACCGCAGGGATATATGTAGGTGAGAATGCTGAAGTCAGATATGAGAAAGGCTCACAACAACTAACGTAATAGCTGGTGAAGGGGCTGACTTACAGTCAAAGACTTATTAATATGTAATGAATTTTACATGTAAAAACTTAAATATGCAGATCCCGTGAGGGGAGGGTAATTGAATTAATAGTGGTCCATGACACAAGAGGCAATCATAATTCTTTTTATAAAAACAGTTACTAATGGATATTGCAGCAGCCTTTATCTCCTCATTATGCAGGGTGGTCGGACAGGGACCTTGAATAGACTAATGGGATTATGTCAGTTTGAATCGGTCTTTGCTGTGGTTATTCCACACATGCAGTAAAACTGCAGCCATGTATTTGTCTGCTCTCTATAGGTGGTGGGAGCTGGAGATGATACGTAAACACACCACCGTGGATAATCCTATTGTGCATTCCATACCATGTCTTATGTGATCACTGTCTTCAATAATACATGTGTAGTCATATCACCAGTAGAAAACACAGGGATGTGAAGGGAGTTGAGGCTCGATGAGTAATCCTCATCTAATCCATTTATTTTAAATACACGAGCTGCCACGGTTAATAAATAGTGACGTGTCTATCATTTTCATGAGTGCACCGAGTTGCAGTGCTGCTTTGCACTGTCTGTTTTTAAGTGTTGTCAGACTTTAAAGAAGACATACCTAACACACTGAATTCTTTTTGGTGTATCACTTTATCTGATACATCAGATTTCCATTCACAGGTTTATTTCTATGAAACAAGTATTGAAATTAGTTAATTTTAAGCTGAAATGTGATAAAAAGACAATACTGTGTATCTCTGAAGTTGGAGCTATGCGGCTGCTCTCCTTCTCTGTCGCATGACAATTAGCCAAATCACAATGGAGAAAAGAATACGCTTCCAGGCCTGCAGCGTCAAGTTATCTAGTTTCAGTGTAGGCTGGGTTTATCAAAGATTGCATGACACAGTGTCAAGGCCTGACTGATAGTATAAGTATAGCCTCTCTGATTAGTTTTCTCTTCTCACCTAATTACTGGTGAGATTTTATTGCAAGCTGTTGTGATACTGGGCAATGCACCCTGCTGTCTGAGTCAGTTATAGGACCTAGCTGCCCACGCATCTACTGAAAGATAAGATGGCTGTAAAAGTGTCCAAACTGACTAGTTAAATAAACTTGCAGTGGGAGTACTTTGAATAGGTGCTTTGTTAATACATTTCCATAGTTCCAGTAGTGCTATGTCACCTTTACACCTAGACAACAATTGAAATGGCACATCTGTATAACAAATCTTGATTGTCACCCGTCTACTGCTCTCTCTCTCTCCGTCTATCTCTCCATCTCCATAATGTAGCTTGGAATGCAGTAGTGCCACTTGCAGACTGCAGTGTCCAGGGAGCCCTAAAAAGGGAAGGAGTCTCACTCTGATTCCTGGCAGCTTGTGGAGCAGTGAAGGCTAAATTAGGCCTGGTTTCATTGACTTCCAATCCCCCGAGTCACAGCAGCCCTTCAGCCCAGAGGAGGGAAGGCCAACTGGCGCTCTGGGCCACGGATGCTCCCTCACTGCCTGGGTAAGTTAAAGTGTCAGATGGAGAGATGATCTATCTATAAAACTTGGGAGGGAATAGTCTGAGCAAATGCAGATTAATTAAAGGTTTTGTGATGCTTAGCATTTTGACATAATTAAATAATTACTCATTAACATTAGTGGAAGTATAACAACTATAAATGAACAGGATAATCATTATGTGTGTTATTCTGTAGAAATTAAAAATAAAGCCTATATTTCTTTGTAGAAGTAGTTCCAGATCTGTTATCCTTTTTCATTTCAGCCAACAAGTGAGTTTTCATCTTTGATTGTTTCTTTAAAGGGATTTTTAGAAGCTTGAAGAGGTAAAAGTATGATTTTCTTTTTTAAACAAAAATGGCTTAAATTAGACAAAATAGGAAACACAATTTTGTTTAATAAACCACATTGCATTCTTTCTGATCCCTCTAAACGGCTCAAATTTATATTACCCCCATATGATCCTGATCCCAAGGGGGACAAACACATCACTAGATTATTCTCCAACTCTACCTTCATCTAGTTATTGACAGAGTATACCAAAATCCTGTGACAGCCCACCAAAGCTGAATAAATGAGTCATTACAACCATATTGAACTTCAAATTACATTCTGAATGTAAATAAAAATACAGATGCTGTTTTCACTCTTGTTTTATGTATAGAAAGTCACCAAAATTCACTTTGAATATGTCATTTTTCTCATGGAAATGCACCATGTAGTACTCTACCCTTAAAATTGTACTAATTTACACTGTATTATATTAGAAGTTTCAAGTATGTAATGTGCTAGCAACCCCATCATTGCAACATGAAGCAACATGCAGAACAGAATATGTGGCCTTTAAAGCGGAAAGTACAGGAACACTAAGCTGAGACAAAAGCTGCAAATTGTCTTGACCTTAATCTCATATGATACGATCCTATAATTACTTTAATAATGATGAATTATGTTCAGCCACAGTGTGCTGTTACAGATAACATGCCAGTAGTGTATTTTTGCTGATAAATGCTTGTTGTGTGCCTCCCACTCTTCTCTGCTCTTTCCCCTTCGCTGTGCTGTCCCGTGTGATTGACCGTGTCTCTTTCTCTGTGCTGGCAGTCGGAGACAGGTGCTGAGTGCTGCTGAGTGTTGCTGTGTGTGTGGGCCCCAGAGGCCTGGTTCAACATTCCACTGATAGTTTGATAGACACAGTCTTTGGGGAAGAAAGGGGAGCGAGGCAAATGCAAGCACCAACCTCACAGAAGAAGAACCGAGGGGGGTAAGTGAAGTCCTGTGATGATGTACCTGCTCAACAGCCTTTACAACACCCTGCTTCCTGATTTACAAAGTTGCTTTACTGCTTATCTCTCATGCTGCAAACTGCTCTCATGTCACATACACTTCCTCTTTTCACACACTCGCAGGCTTGTAAGCATGTGTACATGTCACTGTGTATATATCGTACGTCAAGCGTGTGCACACCATTGTGCAAATGGAGAGAAAGAGGAAGTTATAAAAAGGGGATGCAGAGAGAGGCGGGGAAAAACAAGGTGACCATATTTGGCATAAGTAGATAATGCAAGCAGAAGATGCAAATGAGATAAGGAGTGGTTGTCATGGAGATTTGATGTTGCGCAGTGATGGTTCGCTGTAAACCTGACCACATTTGTGGTATGGCCGTTGCCAAGCAGAAGGTGCTATTATGAGAGTGTGAGAGAGCAGACTGAGAGAAGTAGAGGAAGAGAGAAATGAAGATGTTAGTTCATCCCACAATGCATTGCATCAGTGTGACCTGTGTTGAAGTGGCTTGGTCTGTCCCAGTGGCACGTCAGCGATAGACAGACACAAAGGTAAGCTCTGTCTGTAAAATCTATCTATGTAGGATTAATGGCTGTAGATAACTTAAAATTGCTCCACGTTCAATTAGCTCTTGTATTCTGTAATGTTTCCTATTTGTTTTGTTGTTGCTGTTGTGTAGTTGTTCCTCAAAATATTGTATCGATGCGTGAACATGTGCAATATTTTGCTCCTTTTAGAAATTTGTCTAATTTTTATCTCTCATTTTAAATATATAATTTATATTTATATAATACAAGCAGCAGTATTTCTGCAGGCTACATTTAGACAGAAAAACTGCTGAAAGCTGAAATGAAAGGCCTCTTTGCAAAGGGTGTTTCCATTCGTTTTTCATTTTATCTCCAAGATAAGCCTCAAGCTTAAATGGTGCATGCACACATGCATACACACAGTGGTGTCAGATGGGGACAAGACAGTGTGCGATTTCCTCTCTCGGTATTTCAAACCTGACAGCTTGAATTGCACCTGCTTCCCCCAACTGTGTTAAAATGGAAAGAAGTTAAGACAAAACCACAAAGTATGCAGCAGGGAAACGGGACTGCAAATTTGCACAAGAAGAGGAGTGTTTTTGCCCTATTAAGTTGTTTCAAGTTTAGAAATTACCCCAAAGCCATATTTTGCTTTGTCATTCTGCAGTCTGTAATATAAACTATAGTGAAATGGCCAGTGTTGAATGCAGCTCCCTTGGCTTTCTCCAGGACTTTATACTGTTGCAGTTGTCGCTGTGATGGTCTGTACTGTGAGAGTGTAATGTGTATTTGGGGCCTTAGTGATAGATGAGCCGTCAGAGTTTGGCACACAAACGCTCTGGGACATTTCCTCAGAGGAGTGAGAGTTCACATCAGCCAGCCAGTGTCATTTACAGAGGGCTGAGAAATAGCAGAGCGCTGAGATGATAGGGGAGCTTAAGGTGGAAAGTTGCGTTCATCAGGGAGGAGGGAGAGTAAATAAAATGTGAACGGTTAGGATTTGATGATTTGACAGCAACACAGAGGTCACCCATGCCAGACTGTGTTAGCTTAGGGTTAATGGTGTTGATGAAGAAGTTGAAGGGGACATCTTGAATAGTCTGAGCTTACTGATGAAACTGCTGTTTCTCTCCTCTTTACTTCACTTCCATAAATGTGGAACACTTGCTCAAGACAGAAAATACAAGAAAAGAATGATCAAAATCAATGCAACAGAGGCAGTTCCCATAAAGCAACTTGATAGTGGCATTACTAAGGTTACTTTCTCAGACTTGGCAAAGGCTGTTGCAGAGCCACCAAGGACAATTATACAACTGTTTTTACAGACTGAGCAGTACTCTCCATGACTAGTTGACTAGTCTAAGTGTGTAAAAGTGGTGGAATTCCCCTTTAAGTGTACCACATGCACACACACACACCTCTTCCTGTTTTCGGTTGGTTTACTCAACCTCAGTATGTTTATTCTTGTTGCTCTTTGCTCATCCTAAAACTGCTCTGCAGCCACACTGATCTCTTTAAGAGAACAACAGTTACTCTGTCCTCCTATCTGTCCGATACAAGACATGTGGAAAAGGAAGTTAAAACATTTGGCTGATGCCACAGATAAAGAAACATGAAGTAGAAATGTAGAAATAGCCTCCTGTTGTATGCTTATTTAAATAATATGCAGAATGAAACTTGAAAGCAGTAGTTGTGGAATGGAATGAGCAAACCATCTGGTAACTGCAAAATTCAGCTCTGCTCTCATACCTGTAACTGACTGAGGGGAATATGATCCTGTGGCCTCTGACAAATAAATGAGTGGTTGTGGCATTTTTTAAGGGGAAATTTAGGGGAATTAAGATGTAGTCATGAGGGTGAGAAAACAATGAAAAGACTCATAGATTGCAGAAGAATGATAATGACTATTGGAGCAGGGCAGAACACTAAAAGAAAGATGCAGAGAGCAAAAGAACCAGAAGTATTGGCGTACAGTCTGCTGCAGTAGAAGAGGGGAAATTCCACGTCAGTGTCTGAGTTTCACAGAGAGCCCAGATCTTTTGGAGACACTACTAATATATCTCCTTTTGAGAACAGCACAAGTCACCATGCTTCTTCATTATGGTTCAAGGAAAGCTCTGTTTGAAGGTTAGAGTGACCCGCTGCCTTCATTGATCAGCCATCAAACAGATTGTTCTTAATCTAAAAGACATGCTGTATGTGTTCTAGCGGGGTTGTTTCCAAGGTTGGAAATAGATCCTTCCATCACTAATGAATGATAGCTGGGAATAGATCAAGGCATGCACATTGCTGTTGTAGCTAATAATGCCACTGTGTTTCAGAATTCGATTAACTCTTTCAACATCTGTCTTTTGTCTGAGGTGTGCAGCATGTCTTTGTTCTCTCTGAGTGTGCGGACACATTGCACCAGAATATTGGCTAGGTAAAGGGTTAGCACTGCAGCCGGGGCTCAACCACAGATTGTCACCCAGGGTTTAAGGGGCTGCTGTGTAAATTAGAGATGACTTATCACCAGCTTTGTATTAAACAGGGCTGTGCAGCAGTAGAAACTGGTCCAGAGAGATAGGAAAGGAGTAAAACAGAGAGACGGTTAAGGCGTAACAGTTCTACATAGGAGAGGTCGTGGGATACTTTTTGCCATATTTCACATGCCTGTATAAGCATGTATACCAAAGAAAGAATTAGATCTTACATCCCCCTTTAAGAAATACATGTGATCTCAGTCAAATTGTATTCAGCAGGACTGTGGAATTTTCTTTCTAAGTGATAATGCGTACAAGGAGTAATATAAATGCACTTTCCCTTTCATCACAATCAAATGAAATGAGTCAGAACAATATGCATAATAAGTCACAAACATTGGCGTCAGCACACAGCTCAAAATCTGTAAGGATTTCTGTAGATGCCAGGGCTACTATCTCCATAGCTACCGGATATTGCAGCATCAGGTCTAAATCAAATTCTTGGAGGCTTCTTTAGTCTCTTTGGCTTTCCCCTGGATGCAAGGGTTGTGAAAGCAGAAGCCTTGTGTCAACAACAATACAGGAGAGTTGGTAGCAGCTATTACCTCAGTGTGTTTTCAGTTAGCCTTTATTATTATGCTGCTGACCTACAACCAAACGTCACCGATCTGCACCGATCTGCACCGCATCTTTTTTGCATAGTATTTTTATGCTCTATGTTACTCTGATGTGCTACTTACTAGGATAGCACAGTTTGATTTAGTGCAGGTCAGTGTGTAATGCTTCTATAATTTGAGCAAAAGCTAGTGTGAGACTGAGCTGAAGGCTGCATGCCACAGCAGAAACACAGTATGAAAGAGAGAGAGGGGATCCAGACAGAAGCCAGATCTAATCTGTCGCTAACTCCCTGTAAATCTTTCCATAATTGTTTCCTCCACACCCCTTTATCTATTTGTTCTTTCCAACTTCCATTTTTCATCATTCTTCCTCACCTTATTAAGTCCCTTGTTTCACTTTTTCAGTGTCACTCTTTCCTCTCTGGTTGCATCACTATCTTCTAATACCCTCCTTCCTGTGCATGGTTTTTTATTGCCTGTATGCTTGTCCTCTTACTAATTTCCCCTCTTTCTTCTTGCTGTGTTTTCTCAATCTTTCCTTCCTGCCTCTTCCCTCTCTCCTTCCTCAGCCTCACTGGATAGGCAAGGGCAGTGCTGCTGTAACTGAGCCAGCACTTCCTGGTGTTGTTTTAGGGGGGGCGTGGCCAGCTTGAGTGAAGAAGAGAGGGAGGGAGAGGGAACTGCAGGATCTGTATGCCCAGTGCAGTCAGGGCTCCCTCGTCCTCCTCTTCGTCGTTGCCGTCCTCCTCCTCCTCCTCCTCCTCCTCCTCCACAGCTGTTGCTACTGCCGCCCAGCGAGCACCACTTTCCTGCAGCAGACAGACGATCCAGAGGCTGGGGAGTCAGTAAAGACACAGCCCAGCCCGTCTCAGCACAGCTCTGCACAACCAAGCTCAGCCACTTGAAGAGGCAGGGGAGGGGAGACACTAGCGCACACAGCCAACGCTGCAACGCACACGCTCACACACACAACCACACAGACAAACACTCCTCCTCTCTCTCTTTTGCTTTCTCCCTCTCCCTCTCTCTCCTCTCTCTCTCTCTCTCTCTCTCACTCTGGTGCTCGGCTCTGCACGGCTCCTTTACTCATTCGCTGCTGATTCACTCGCTCACTCGCTTGCCTCTCTTCTGCCAGTCGCTCTGCCTTGCTGTGTTCTGCCTGCCTGCCTGAGAATGGTCCAGCCGGTGCCTGGGGGTCTGCTGTCGCGGCCTGTCTGAATACACGCATAAACATACAGAGCCAATCGACACGCAGAAGCACACACACACAAACTGGAGAGCAATGTGAGAGGTAAGAGCTCGGTTCATAACCCTCCTCCCTGTCTCATTGGTTTATCTAGATCTTTCCTCCTGTGTGTGCTGCTGTCTGTACTTTCCAAAGTAAGCGCCTGTGCAGTGGAGCATAGGTAGAGATATGGAGATTGTTTGCCTTACTGTCTGCTGTGTGTGTGTGTTCTGTGAGAAGATCACAGGGCTAACTTCTATTTGTTACGGATTCTTTTATAGATATAGGCACACACACATGCAGACACACACACACACACACACACACACACACAGTAAGACACATTCTTGGCTCAAACCAGACAGTCACACAATAGCTACTTCCTGAGGGTAGCGCTAGTTAGCAAGAAAATTTGCTGGTGTGTGTGCGCGCGCGTGTGTGTGTGTGTATTTGGAGGGCCGTGGTTGTTCCAGGAAGCAGTGGAGAGGATCAATAGATCGCCCACTCAGCTTTCATTCCCTCCGTCTGACTCAACATTGGACATGTTGGGAGTTATCCTGCAGGGCTTGGTTAACAGGGAGAATGGTAAAAAATCAGACTCTCCTCTACGTCTTCACTCTCTTGCTGCGTCAGCCTAAAGGAGGGAAGCATGGTTTTGCATGTGTGTACGTGTGTTTCTAACGTGTGCGTGCTCTGTAAGGCAAACTCCCGCCCCACTGTATGTAAATTATGTGTGACATGTGAAGCCGCTGCTACCTTATATGGCGAGCAGTATTTCAGTACAGTAGAATCTTGCCAAGCATTCCGGGTCGCGGGAGGAGAGAGTGTGTGAGAGGGTGACTCTGTCTGTGGGAGTGTGTGCGTCAGTGTGTGTGTGTGTGTGTGTGTGTGTCTGACTAAGTGAGTGTTTGCATGCGTCTGACAGAGGGGGAGTAACTGAGTGAGAGGAAGAAAGTTGCAGAGAGAAGGAAAGAGGGGCAAGAAGGAGTGAGAGATAGGGAGAAGCAGCCCCCGTAAATGGAGGGATTTGACTTGTTGACATTTAAACGGGAGTGAAAGTAAGTCGCTTTATACTTTATTAACACTTACGGAGATTATTTGACATTGTCCTGTTACCCTTTTCTTTGTCTGAGTGGATAACGCTAATGTAAACGTGCCAAAAGTTTCTCTTTGTACAAAACCATCCGTCAGATCCAATTACAGTAATTTTTGTGTTTTTTTGCAACACTTTGGTGTTTCATAGAAACCAAGAACTGTCTGAATAACAGCTGGTCGTGATTCTGTTTAAAAAAAACAGATGTCTGAGAGTGAGAGGATCTTCAGAGATTTAAACCCTTCATTCCCTTTTCTCCTCTCTTTGTCTCTCTCCTCACCATCTCTGCCCTCCTCCCACTTGCCTCTCCGGGTTTCCTCTTGGTGGTGTGTCCGTGGTTGGGGCAATGATGAGGAATGTTGTTGTTGTGACTTAGAGGGATCCATGGTGGCTCAGACAGTAGCACACACACCCAAATATGTGCACACATACAAGCAGGCGCAGCACAGACAGATGTGTGGCAGATTGCTTTGTCGGGACTTTGTAAAATCTCCATGACAGCTCTACTGCAGGTAGACTGTCAATTTCTGTCTAGAAGAGGCCCCGAGGAACATGCTGTTGTACTCAGTGTGAATATAGGAGGCACGAATGTCAAAGATCACATCGCACTTTCTGTGGAAGGATGTACGCGTATATGAATCCTTGTGCAAATTGCTCTGCATTTAGGTGTGTTGCGTATGATTTAGAATCTGCCCTACAGACAGGATTATGTGCATGGCTGAATCTGCGCTGACAGGTTAAGCCTTTATTACGGGAGGGCTTCTCTGTATGTTCCTATGGTGTTATGACCACATTTCAACCCCTCTGAGCAACAGTTTGACAGAGCTTTGGCCAAGTAAGACACACTCCACTTAACACAATTCCAAGCCAAGCTAATATGAATTGACTCCAACAAATGTGGGAGACACAGTTACTTATTACACAAGTAATTAATGAGTCTTTAACCTAACATGATACTTATCCATTTCTGTTCTTATCAACCTTTAATATATTTCAGGCGTCTATTTCAGGCATTGCAGTATGGCGCCAGTATCCGAGTTTATCTGAACTACACAACAGTGCCAATATGCAGAATGAGCAGCATGTTAAAGCCGCTGTTTGTGAAGACAGTAATAAGCGTGTAGTTATTTCTCTGTTGTCCTATCCAAAGGTACACGTGTCAACACAAGCTTGTCCTTGTTTTCCGTCATCCCAGTTGCATCAGCTCCAGCTCACAGCCCCTGACATCTTAAACCTCTCCATCTCTAAAGGAGCAACAGACAGCTGTGACATTTAAAACACTCCCGCCCCACTAGTCTCATTCTCTCGCTGAGTCTTTTTCTAGCAACCTCACTATCTAGCTTTAGTTTCTATCATTGTGATTGAACTGGGCGTTTGTGTCCTCAAGTACTCGGTTAAGTAGAAGCAGGTTAAAAGTTAATGAATGCAGGTTTGTTGCATGCAATAGCATCGCCTGGCCACCTTGAAAATGACTGACTAAATAAAATTAAAGATAACTAGCGCCGAAGATAAAATTGCCCACTTATGTTTGCATGTAATACACCGATAAAGAAGCAAAATGTAGGTAATGTGTGCACCATACTGTGTGCACATGATATTGGCATACATGATTAGATGCCCTGAAGAAAATTTTGTTCTGTACGTATGTAAATGAATAACATGATAGATAGATGCAAAGCTATTGCTTAAAAAAAAATTAATACATCGGCAAGTGAGATTAGAGACTGACATAAAGTCATAAAGCAACAATTACATTAAAGCTCTCATTTTTCCAGTGTATTGACTTTATGCATCCTCATTTTGTTCAAGGGATAACATCTAGGATATAGCAGTACATGTGTAGAGTTGGAGTCAAATAAAAAAAACAAAAGACAACACAAAGTGTCTTAGTGAGATGTTGGTCCAACTCAAGCTGCCAGAACAATTTTAGTGCAGTATGGCCTCAATTTTACTTTTCTTTAAACTATACCGGAGGATTCAGCACCATACCTCTGTGCTTATCCAAAATCTCCCACATATGTTTAGTTAGGTGGACATCTGGTGACTGCTAATTTAACAGCATATGATTCTCATTATTTTAAGACCCATCGATTGTTCATTTATCTTTCTTCACTCATTAGGCTGTTTAGGGTGTTCTAGGTTGAGCTCATGGTATGTCTCAGCAACATAAATGTGAGTCAATGAGCCACTCATTAAACCATAAGGCCAACTATTATCCCCACTGTCCGCTGATTTCACCACATCCTTACACACACATGTGTATACAAAGATGCAGTGTTGCACACAGTCGGATATTCACGACAGTTTAAGAATACTCAGTGTTAGGACAGATAGAGGTTTGTGTGTTTACATAGGTTTGTGTGTGTTGTCAGTCCGTGTGTCTGTGTGTGTGTGCATAGCTCTGTCCATGTATGCTAAACAAGAGATCTCACTGTCTCCAGAGGTTTGCTCCGAGAGGAATCAATAGGCATTGTTTGTTTTGCGTTCCTACCCCAAGACTCACATTCAGAACCACATTATTTAATCTGATGACAAATAACTCTGTAAAATGAATGGTTGAGAGGAGATAATTACTTGATGAGGATGATGGCAACAAGGAACATGATGACAATAATAGGTATGAGAATACTCTCCTCAAAATAGCAAGATTTTATTTGGGCAGCGTGCTCGGGTGCATGGCTGTCCATGTAAGCAGTTTAATCAATAACCTCTATTCATAACAAACCAAGCTATAAATATGTAGTGTTTCATAACTTTATTTTTTATTTTAATATAATGTGTGTGCTGTTGCCCTAGCACTTGTACCCATTTTATGGTGATCTTACAGAGTGTAATCTCTCAACCAACATAAAAAGTCCCATCACCCACAGAAATACAGTACATTCAGGGATTTATGTGGTATAGAAGAGCCATGGTAGAAGCCCTCAGTCTCCTTGTGTGCGTATCAATGTGAAAAAGACACACTCACGTGTCCATATATGCACTAGTGTGGATGTAAAGGTCACTGAGGGCAATATTGACATGCTATATTCTGAGCACATGGAGCGGTGGCAGCAGCAAAGCCAGGGGTGTTGCATTTCCTACAGTGCTGTGCACTGCGATGACCTGTATCAGCACACTGTCACCCTGACTCCACCTCTATCAAAATGCTGAAATCGCTCCCTTTAATGAACAGCAGCAAACCAAAAGAGATGAACGCCTCTTTCTCTGCAGTCAAAGCTGAAAAGCTGAAAATAGCAGCTTGTACTAGAAGCTATGGTTTGTTAGTTAGGTAGCCATAACAGATGGCGCAGAATAACTAGTAGCATATCTGCAGTTTGCTTTGGCTTTATCTCCACTAATACTGCATCACTTAACCCCGCTGTATTATTGCTTGTGTTATTTTTGCAGTACAGAGTGTTCAGTATTTAATGGCCTACTGTGTCAAGCTATACTAATCTAGACTAATAATGTGTCACTCACTCGTCTTTCAGCAAGTCTTATCATAACTGTGAACCACACCCTCTTCCTTGTTCTCTAGGTCTCTAGCAGTTAGTCATTGTGACAACGCCAACACCAGCCCAGATTAGCACGTTGCTTCGATTTCTCCAACTTTTCAACCAGTCGAGAGATTTCTTCATAACAAATCAGCTGTCTGTGAGTCCACCATGCAAATCACTGGCAGGTTTTATGCATAGTTCGTGCTTTCGCTGTAGGTGAAGGGAGGATTTTGACAGCGTCTTTTTTGTTGTTGTTGAGATACGATTTGTGTTGTGGCTCATAACCAAGAGAAAGTAAAAGGTATGCAGGCTCTTTTTTTCATGGCAAAAAATGCTGGTGTCACATGACCGTGAGCTGTTGGTGATGTGCTGATATTGAAGACATACTTCCTCTTCTTGCAGCCCCATAATGTTTCTACCACGTGTCCTAAAGGGTGATAGGAAGCACACGGTCTCTTTCGCTTGCTCTCTCTCCCTCGCCATCCTCCTTTCCGCCATTGTGGTTGACCTTGCACCAGCTTGCAAGACCTTGGAGTCTGAGGGAGTGCTGCTGAGGATGCTGGAAGAGAACGTAGGCCAGACAGTCACACTGAGGGCAAAAAGACAGGGACATGGATGGAGTTGAGAAGGAAAGATAAAATAGTATAAGTTCTGTGATAAGAGCAGTGAAGAAGATAATATTGAACAGTAGGTTATTTGAAATGGATGCCAACAAAACACAGAGAAATGGCAGCTAAAGTGGAATTTGATAGAGGGAGTGGCATGCCAACAAGAAAGACCATAGAGAAGAGTAAATCAATAGAGGAAGGATGCCCATGTCCAGACATGATGGATCATAATGAGCGCTCATTATTACTCTGGCACATCTTACACCATACTACATTGTTTCTCTCTCTGATATGTGCTCGTCTGGCTCTAATAGAAACCATAGAAACAGATTAGGCAGCCAGACAGAACTCAGGGGGCGTCAGCTTTTCATGCATCAAGTCATCACACTCTCTCGTTTGATTGAAGACAATTCCTGCTGCCTTCAGTTTAAAAAAAAGCTTGAAATAGATGTCTCTATTCCAAGTCATTAGAAGTGACCAGCCCTGGCTTTGGCTCAGATATGATCACCTGAACTCTACAAAGTATATTTGTGCAATAAAGGTGTGTTGCCATAAGCACCATTGGACTGAACTGCAGCAATAAATACACGTAACATCAACATTATATGATATTAAAAACACAGGTCCTAGGGCAGTCAAGATTACACATGAAGATTAGACTTGGCATTTTTACAGCAGTAAAGACGAATGACTTCATGTAAATAGAGTTCATGGGAACAGAAACATGCCCTCAGTCATACAATATAAACAAAAAACAGCGCAGTGTGTGTTGGAAGGGTTTTGTTCCGAAAGAAGACATTTAATCCAGTTTCTCCTAGTCAAAAATGTTTTTTGGCATGAAAGAGCAATTAAACTGACAAAGAACATTGCTGAATAGAATAGCAGCATTTAATAAAATGTTATAACCTGCCATTTGAAAATATGGTGCAGTGAGGCAATATATATTATTTCTGTGTTTATTGAAAAGTTCATTCATTTTAATCCCTCCTCTACTGTGCGTAATATGGAACATAATTTGCTGTGTTTGTTTGTGCTCCTGCGCATGATAGGGATAAGGCAGTTGTAGCATTTTGTGTTACGATTATGCTCGCACTCCAAAGGTCATTTCTAGCAGTATTGCTACTTTTGCTATCATAGGGGTCATCCAAGGTGAAACTAAGCAGTTTTCTTCCTCACTCTCTCTTTCTCGCTAAACATACTGTATATCCATGTTGCTGGGTCATCATGACCTAGCCTGCACTGCTGCAGGGCTCTGATATAGCGTGTTGCAGTGTTGTGAAGTTAGCAGTGGCTCGTAGCATTGCTGAAGGTGCACATGCTTTTCTGGAAAAAGCGATTACTCTACATAGGGTGCGGCGACTTACGCTGCCTGCCGATAAGAGCAGAATGGGCCCCTGGGAGCCCAATCATGCAAATTCCCCCTGCAAACCCTGTACAATGGATTCACCAAAAATAGAAACCACGGCAACATTACTACATCTGAGCACAAAAACAAGCCCGTGGTCTCTTTTACATGTGATAAACGGGGAATTATGAAAGTGAAATAACAAACGTGATATTATCACAGCAGGCAAGTTCTGTGTGTCTCTGTGTGAGATCGTTGCAGCGCGGCTGTGATGTTGGTGGTATTTCTACTTCAGAGTTCGCTGAGAGTGATATTATCTATTCCTGAATGGTTGTTTGACAGATAAATTTATCTTCTGTTTATGAGAAAACAGGTAGTCATAGCAATAGTGAGCAGAGTGATTAGCTGAGCCTGTCTTTCCCCAGCAGCGGGCAGGTCAGCCTCCTGTTTGCTCCTCCCCCTGCTCTCACCTGGCGCTCAGCCCAGAATGTTGCTGCAACTCTGCTAGTTCTCATTGGTCCACACTCTCACAAGGCTTCGCAAGAGAGGAAATGACTAACCTCTTCTCCCTCATGCCCTGCCTCAACTTCCCCCTTGCTTTCACTCTCTTCCTTTCTTTCACCTCTAAACACATTTGTAATGGCCGTCATTGCTTTTCTGGACTGTAAGTGATCCAGGATTTGATCTGATTTTCCTGCGTCGACCAGAAGAGGTGGAAAGTTGTGAATGGCTGCTTTGTGCATTTCTGCGTGTGTGTTTGTGTGTGGCGTGATGAGCGTGTGTGTGCACTATGTGTGTTTAGAGCACAGGGCGGGTGAAAGTTTTATTTGTCTTAGCTGACACCCCTGCATTTCTGACATTTTTACACATTCTTCATTCCCACAGCTGCATAGCTTAGCAGTGGCATGACTTTAAATTATGCTGCAGGTCAGAAACGCCTCTGATAGATGCATGAGTGAGAAAATAAACATGGACGTTTATTTTGAATGTGTATCATGAGACTAATCTTTCTTTCTCCTTCTGTCTCTCCCTCCAGAGGAAGTGCCTTCCCTGATGTCTGCTGCAGCTTTGACCTGCTTCTACAGCTGAAGCTCCACCCTCCCCCCTGCCTCGCTCGCTTGCTGCCACGGTAACACGAGTACAAGGACAGCAACCACACCCTCCTCGCAGCCTACGCTCCGACCCACTTGTCCATCCACTTCCATCACCATTCACTCCGCCACTCAGCCGGGCTCCAGCCTCAGCTCTTCTCACCAGACGGCCCCGCTGCCTGCCGCACTCCACCAGCTGACCAGCCTTACCACAGCAGCCCAGCTCACCACCAGGCTCACACAGCATCTCACCCACCTTTGCCTTTCACCATCGCCTTCGACCCTCTAAGCCTCCACTCAGTCCTCAGTGTCCTTAACCTTCCTGTAGCAGGCTACACCCAGACTGTCACCTCTGTTGCCTGCTTCACTGCACCTAACCAGAGGGCTCTCAGTTTGGCCTGCCTGTCTGTTTGCCCCCTTTTCTTGGGGATGTTGTAGATGAGACTGTTCAGAAAGCAATAAACAGTGAGAGAGAAAAGTCAAACCAAGAGAGGCAACTTAATTATTAAGCTACGTAGTCTCCTGGATATAATCACTTTGTCAGCTGTTGTTTGTTCAGGAATATGACACATTAACATCCACAGCAAAAACGTCGTCCTGCAACATTTCACTTTGGAAAAGGAGCCCTCTCAATCAATAGGAACTTTTCTTTTTGAATGTTTCATTTCAACTTCACGGACAAGTATCACAGACAGTAACACCAACAAATAAACCACAAAAAAAGACCTTAAAATTGTGGATTCAAACACTAGAGGTACTTTACTGAACATATCTCTGCTCGGAATACTTTTTGCCAGCGAGTTGCCATGGCGATGAACATAGCACATATCCGCGACACAAAGTGGTTGACACTGGAAGTATGTAGGGAGTTCCAGAGGGGCACGTGCTCGCGGTCCGACCAGGAGTGCAAGTTCGCTCATCCGGCCAAGAGCTGCCAGGTGGACAACGGACGGGTCATCGCTTGCTTCGACTCACTTAAGGTAAGAAAGGAGAAGCGGTGAGCAGGAATAACGGAGGCCATGTCTCCAACAGGGAGGTCAGCCACAGATAAGAGACTGAGCACATTCGGTCTGACAGGCAGTTTGAGGGAATATATGGAGTTGCAAACTGGAAATAGCATGGTAGAGTGCACCATCTGGCCACAGCATGTGCTCTCCTTAGTCCCACCTATTTCTGGTCAGGTGACTGGAACATGTGATCAAGAATGCAGAAGAGGGAAGGAGGAGGGGGAGAGTTGCAGCTTTTTAGTTTTAAGAAGCAGCAGTAAAGCATTTTTAACACAGCACTGTGGAATTTTCTAGGACGGCCTGAATTGTTTTGATTAGTGTTTACTGCACTTATTTGAAACAGGAATTTTTAAAGAGTTAGCTGCATTTCCGACGGATTACACTGTATAAAAACAAGGTTGCCTGAATTTGCCACAACAGCACAGTCACTCTCAAAGTGATAACGCGGCCCAGTGCCAGCTTTTGAACAGAAAAACACAGATGAATAGTCTGTCACATGTACAAACTCATATGGGTGCCCAGAGTGCAACACGTCTCAACAGCTAGAAAGGAACGAGGTGATGGTGTCATCATGTAGCTCTCTCTCGCTCAAACCACTTCCTGTGCAGAGGCCTAAGGGCAGCTATAGGCGGTTTGTGTGTGCGCGTCTTTATATGTGTGTCTATGTTTTAGAGCAGGGTTCGGGGCAGATTTAGGGCACTGTATGCAGTAGTTTTCCATTTTAAGCAGCGCCAGGAAAGCAAACACCTCTGTTTCTTTCTCTCCCGTTCATATTCTGTCTTTCACAATCACTCTTTTTATCGGAGCACAAGATCTCTAGAGATGGGCGGCCCCTCAACCCAAAGTTTCCAGCATTGACACATACAGACACACACAAAGGTTTGGCTGTGTGTGTTTTTACTTCTGTTTGTATCCTGTCCCTGCAGACGGTGGTGACTCGTGGTCACTGACTGTGTGTGAGCAGGGCAGGGTTAGGATGAGGACAGCGCGTGTAAGTCGACTCAGAGCACAGTGTTTCTAGCCAGATGTGCACAGAGGAACATTGTCAAGCCCAGGCTGAACTCTTCCCAAGTTTCCTCACAATGTGCTTAGGCCTGTGCATATGCGTGTATGTGAGTGTCAGAGCTACAAGCTAAATTGACTAATAATTCTTGTTCATTACATCTTGAGTCCTAATTTTGATCGTTTTTGCCGTCATTCCTGTCAATGCTAATCGTCACCATCAAATCCCTAATCTTTTGAAATCATTCAGTTTAACTGAAAAAGCTGGGAACACTGCAACTTTTCCGATAGCGCAAGTAATGCAAGTACTGTATCATGCAGGATTTAACAAAGGCTAACAACACTGATCTGCAAATTTACTTCCCCAAGTGACTGTGCGAGAGGTGATAGAAGTATTCAGGTTTTTTTGCTCAACTGCAGTTTACAATTACTCAATTATAAGTTTAAGATCTATACTCTAAACCTTACTTAAGCAAAAGTATGTATGCACTTAAAGTATAAAAGTATTTACTATGCTCCAAACTGGGCTCTGTCAGCATTCTATTTTTATATGTTATACTACTATACTACTGTTACTGTTGCATTAACATGCAAGCAGCATTTAAATATTAAAACTGACTGAGCAGATTTAACTCACTTACATAAAGACAGGTGGCTTAATTTACTCTAAACAATCCATTATATTTTATATCATTCATTATATCATAATAGGATTTTAATTCACTAATATGCTGCTAAGCAACTAGTAGAGACAGCTGTCAGATAAATGTAGAAAGGTAAAAGGTACAATATTTCTCTCTGAAATATGTAATGGAATCAGAGTTGAAAATAACATAAAATGTAAATACTCAAGTACTAGTACTTTAAGTACAGTACTTGAGAAAATGTACTTAATTACTTTACAAATTTGATTTTCCTGTAGTGATGCTGAGGTGCTCAGAAATTTATTGGGGAAATAAATGTTCTAATTATCATTAAAAATAGTGGACAATACTACAAAAATCATACCTAACTCGTAAGAAACTGGAATCATTCTGTAGCAAAGTAACTGTATGTAAAATCATGTCACTATGTTCCCCTGAATATCTGGATGCCACAGGCACCCCTGTTCAATCTGGTGACAATGTGTCGATATTCACTGACAGAGCAGTGGAGCTTTTATCTACAGCCATAAGGATCTAGATACGTGAACATGTGTTCAAATTGTCATTCACACTGAGGTATAGGTCACCACTAGAAAAGAGTAGCTGGCAGATATATGACGACTTTTTGAAGGACCCACGGGGCCTATTTTAGTAGTTTGGACTCATTTTCCACTAGGACTTGTGTATTAATGGAGATGGGTGATACTTTTTTTAACCACTTGCCCCATTTTTTCCAGTGGTAATGAAAAACAGAGCAGGTCTCTAAAACCCACAGTGGAAACAGCAGGAGAAAGCATAAGGCAGAGAGAGAGAGAAAGCAAATGAGGATAGAGGAAATCAGACGCAAAGGCTGTCGATTTTTAATTTGATTGTATACACTCGTAGAAAACGTTGCAATAAACAAAACTCAAACATATAGGTCCAAAGACATTCACCACATTGTTCATTTTCCTGTTATATTGACCCACAAAGACATTCACTGAAAAATCAGTTGTCCTACTTCACTTTAACACAGATTGAGGGTTTGAAATAGGGCAAATTCTCAGATGAGTTGTGTTACATGAAACCACATCGCTCCCCATTACTAGTCTTGCACCCTCCACACACACACATGCACACACACACACTAATGCACCCTCTTGGACACATGTGCACACACTTTCTGCCCATGAGAGAGGATCAACCTTCTTCTTGAGAAGTGTATAATTAGAACAGGTCTCACATGATCACCAGTGCATAGCTGTGCAGGTCACACCCAAACCCAGTCATTTCCCCAACAGCCACTCTCTCTCTCTCTCTCTCTCTCTCTCTCTCTCTTTGGCCTCCTTTTATACATGTTGCGCACACACACACACACACACACACACACACACACACACTCGAAAACACACACGTGCACATGCAGATACAGCCACTGTCCTGCACTAAACCATGAGTCCATGCATAGTGAATCAGAGCAGGGAATAAATGTGTACCAGAAATAGCAAAAAGAGTTAAATTGCAATTTTTCATGGAACATGTTCATGGCACGTTAATCAGACGTGGATGACATGTCCTCAAGCAAGACAATCAATCAGTGGCAAATATTTATCTAGGCCACAGAACTAAAACTAAGTTGTGGTGTGTGCCACAGTATGCGTGCACACACGATATGCAGGCATGTGTGGGTGTTCGCTGGCCTTAGACTTGGCCTTAGACCCAGAGTGCAGCCCTTTCTGTTGCCTGTCTATCTGGTTGGTGCAGCACAGACAGCTTAGCTATGTTGAAGTAAGGTAAATATTTGGAGAAGGATAATGGCAACTTGGAGTCCCTGATTTAAAGTCAGATTTTTAACTTTGTCTGTTAATAATTAACTACTGAGCAGGTAGGTTAGGTATAATACGCTGATTTGAAATCTGTATAAATGACATGTTTAGAGCTCAGACTGATAAAGGCAACAGATTATCGGATAAGACAGGTTGAAAACTGTGATCCTTTAAACTGCACTGGATAATACATAGAGAAGAGTTCAAAATATGACAGGTCAAGGAAGTAAAATATAGTAACCAACTTTTAAACTTCAGTAGCTGGAGTCACTTGTGTTTTTTAACTAAAGCTTTCCCAATATTATTGGTGTATCATAGTAGCTGAGGTTACAGAAGCAAGTGAGCTAATACCTGCCTCATTAGGTTATCCCAGAATGGGTGTGAAGTAATGTGGGTTAGTCTCTGCAGTAAATGAACTTGTTGTTGCTTGTTTTCATTCTCATGGTACCTCCTTCTACTCGCTTTCCCGCTCAGTCTGGTTTTTGCCTCATTTACTTCAGGCCCCACCCATCCCTGGACAGGATGGTTCACATTACGCCCGCGTACCCCCCTTGTGGCATGAGTGTAGGGGGTGGAGAGACATCAACCCTGATGTTGTGGGAACTCTCAAGTGCTTTGAGGTCTTTGTGTAATCCCAATATTGCCACCCATGCCATAAAAAAAGGAGTGGTAATTGTCTACCCTGGAAAACAGTTTGAAGACACACACACTTTCACTCAACGTAGACTTTGTGCTTTGTCTACCTGCCAACCTGACACACCCACTGTCATCACGTCTGAGGTCTGAGAAAAAACAGGCCAAATGTGAGGGCAAGCATGTGTGTTGTATCTGTATGGTGGTGCTGTTGCAGCTGGTTTCTATGTGCTACTACACTGTTCCAAGCTACGATTATATTCTTACAGAGCAGAAGGAGGCTAAGTACCTCTTATTTACAGTCTATACAGTATTTGGACAGCAGTAGTTTTGTTCTTCAGGCTCTGTGCTTCATCACAAGTCTCAGCTTTTATTTGAGTAAGTTTACATCAATAAAAGACCTATGTAACTGGCTTAGATTGAGGTGGATTTGTATGTCAAAATGAGGGGTAAAGAGGTGACCATTCAGTAGAAGAAATTAATATTGAAGCTCAAGAAAGCAAAAATCTATCTATATGCCAAAGACAACTGTTGGTCATGTTCTAAAAAGGCAAAGTACACAGGAAACTTACAAAAATGCTGGTAGAAGGAAGTCTTGTGGATGACCAAAATATCATTTGCATGGTTACAAAAAAAGCCCTTTATGACTGCAAAGCAAGTCCAGAACGTTCTGCAGGATGTAGGCGTATATGTTTCCTTGCCAGTGTTCGAGAGAAGACTTTAGGACCTTAGAAGATTTGGGATTCAAACCCCAAAGCCTCAAAAACAGAAAATTCAGGTTGTAAAAGCGAGTTTAGCAGTAAAGGTGTATGGACTGTCTATCAAAAAGATGAAAAGGGGAAAGTGTTGAGAAAAAAGGAATAGTTCATGACCTAAAGCACCGACATCACTTGATCTCAATCCTGTTGAGTGTGTATTCAGGTTGTAGAAGATCAGAGTGAAGAGGCGAAGGCGAAAAGCGTATGCTATCTCAGGCTTGAAGACTCATTGCTTACAAGGGATTTTCCACAAAATGTTCTTTTTTGAGTTCTTGCATATCTGTCCAATTACTTTACAACCCCTAAACTTTCAGCATTATGTGCTAAAAGAGCTATACCTCCCACACAGTTCTTTCTATATAGATGTAAATATACTCAAATTAAAACTGAGACTTGGTGCTTGAATGCAGCATCCATTACTTTATTTCAAATGGAATGTGATGAAGCACAGAGCCTGAAGAACAAAAAAAAGAATGTGTGACTGTCCAAATACTTGACAGTCTGGACTATATCTCACTGTGTCTATCTCTCTCGCTCTGTGTGTGTCTGAGTCTCTTTCTGTCTTTCCTCTCATTTTGTCGACCATGTTTTGACAGCATGTGTATATTCAACGGTTAGATGCAACAGTCAGGTTAAACACACACAATCACTCTACCACACACATATAAACTGAGCTGTGGTTGGCTAGACAGACACGTGGGGTAAAAATTAGCCGTGTTGCTAGCCGACAGTGTTTTTATGATTCGAAAGAAATTATCCAGCCAGTCTCTGGCCAGTAAACGTCTTTTTGTGTAAGCATTCGGTTATAAGTTCAGGAGGCTAATGTGTATTTGACTCTACTGTCACATACTGCACGCTACACTGACAGGTGCAATGTATATGGCCACGTGCAGGCAGCGGTTGTCATTTCCTTGGACCGAGATGAACTGCTAAAAACTAGAGCAACAGCGGTGCAGTTCAGTTTGTGGTTTGTTTAGGTGTTAAGCCATTAATTTAGCTTTGCTAAAGGGGTTTTTACTTAAATCATAGTTTTTATGCTGTTATATATATTTTGGTTAAACAAAAATGCTTTTATTTCCAGATGCTGCAACATATATTGAACATAACTGTGAATGAATCTGACAGGGAAAGATATGCTATGCTCAACTGTCTTCCGTGTTTGACATAAACAGATCAAACTTCCTCTTAATGTTGTCTAAATAGATATGTGTAACACTCGCAGTGTTCATTTAACAGCCACCGATAAGTGCATGGAATTCAAAGCCACTCATAGACGGGTGATACATTGCTTGCTTCGCTGACTTCCTTTCAAACACTACAAGCCCAAACAAAACACAGAGAAGAGAAGGAAACAGTACAATATGCACACTGTGATAAGGTCAGAGTCTGACCAACACAAATGTGTTTTCAGGATGAAGTTTTCATCGTAACTGTGATCAGCAAGGTCGGTTTTCAATAGCACAGTGCTAATCTCCCGTCAGCATACTGTAGTAATGCTATAATTCACTGAATTTTTCTGGGATCCTATGGGCCTCTCTCCTCTGTGGCTGATGCATAGAATCTTCAACTTAATTGGATTTTTAATGGGATATCTGTGGGTGCATCCACAATGAAATTTCCCCCTCTGTAAATTAATTTAAGGGGTAGATTCAGTCATCCGTAAGATGCAGCTTTTACAAGAAGGACGCTGTTCATATCACAGTGTTGCCTGTTTGGCAGTGCTCCTTCTCCTCTGTAGCTGATTAAAGTTAGCAGGTTGCACTAGATAAGAGCTGAGACCCATTATGGGGGTTTTATTATAGTAAGTAGGTTCTTATAGGTCTCTTTCTCCTGGTGTTGATGGGTCTATTCTGACGTCATTCTCACTTTCATGCTGGAGGGATTTGTGTTTGGGCCGCACTAATCCCGGCCTAAACCACACAGAGCCATTCTTTGCCGTGCTCGTTTCATGGCGTGTGCATCCTTGTCACATCAGCGCAGCTATGCATCTTGTCTGTGAGCTTATCTGACGGAAGACCAGCGACAACAGTCTTTTCTTCTCAGTGTCAGCCGTCCCTGTCCCTCCGTCACACTGGGCCCATTTATAACACCAGTGATACAATGATTACTTCTCTGGCCGCTCGTTCTGTCTCTTCGCTTTACCAGACAGACATACCAGAAAGCCTCATATAGCCTGAGGGTTTGTTTGCTTTGCCAATTAGCAAATATTGACATATCAAAGCCAGGATTGCAGTGTTAAATCATCTAAAACTCATACAGCATCTATGTGCAGGCGTATTTCTAACCGGTATTGTTGATGTTGTTTGGTTTGCATTAATGGATTTATCCTGAGGAGTTGATTGGATACTAGTGTTCATTGATGAAAATGTGTCCAATTCAAAGCAGTTATTAAAGAACTACACCAGTGTAAATATTTATATTTATGTAAGATTCTAAATTATGAATGTAAAGATTTGTATGTCTGCACATACTGCAGAAAGGAATCAGTTGTAATTCCTGCAGTAATTTTTGCGGCTACACAACATTTCTGTCTTCAGCTCTTTTTTTTACTGATATGCAGAAAAACATTGTTCAAATACAGATGGTGGTCCCAAAGTTGCATGGCACATTTATTAAATAGTGCTGCCATAACCTATTGGTCTGGATATTTAACTCAGTTTAAACACCTTCGATGAAGAGCTGGAACAAGCCACCACAGAATGCATAGTGGAATAGGATGATTTTTCCAAACTTCATGATATACTCCGTTTGATTTTAGTCCATGGTAAGACATCATGGTAAGTACAGTTTAAAACTACAGGAAACACTTGTTGAGCAGGTGCTTTGGAAATGTCAGCAAAATTTTGTAGATGTGTTTTTCACATTAACAGCCACCATAGTGACAATAACATTGCGTTGGCTGAATTACATGCATGCACTGGTTTTCATTGAATCCTTTGCGCTTGAGTAAGCAATCTCAATCCAGTGTGAGAATGATAGAGCTGCTACATAAAGAGATACTGAATATGAATGCATTTATTGCCTTTTGCAGAAAAATGCTGACAGTAAAGAGTAAAAAAATTGGGCTTGTTTTGATGAAAATCTAAAGGATTGTAACTCTAAGGGGATAGAAAATGGGAAAATCTCAATGTACCTTTAGCCTCATAGCTGATTTGGCTTTTCCTTTTTACCACTATAGATCTCTGTCTCTAACTTTCTGTTTTTCTCTCTTTCTTCACGTCTTTCTCATTACGTCTCACCTCACATGCGAACACTCAGATATCCATTGAGTCAGCTCAGCCATTATCCTCCCATTAGACAGGTGACAGAGGAGCTTGAGGGCACAGCTACTCACTTAGACTCGACTCTCTTAACACCTTTCCAGTCTGCCACTCCTTCTCGCCAGCTGTTAGGTTCTTCAGTCAAGCTTGCACTGCTCCTTTTCTCTCTGTTGTTGCCAAAACATTGAGTTGATGCCAGGAGCTACGGGATGAGTTTCCTGGCGAATGTGAGGCAAGAAGGGGAAAAAAAATCATTGATTTGATCGCTGTCCATGTGTTTTTCTCTCACTCAATCGCTCTGTGCGTGCATGTGTGTGTCTGTGTGTGTCTGTGTGTGTGTGTGCCTTGTTGCAGCATTCCTTCTCAGGAATCACAGTGTCTGGGCCTGTCAGTCCCATGGCATTGCTCTCTGTTTCAGTGTTCATTCTTGTCATTGCTTTATATTGAACAGGACCAAAAGCCTGCCTTATTTATTTGGCGAATCCGAATCTGAACATAACCACAACATAACCCTAACATTATTTTTTTCTGTTTAATGATATTGAGCTGGAACTGTGGAAAGGGAAGCATGTCAGCAGTAAACACATTGTCAACATCCTCACAAATGAACTTGTCTCCATTTTGGCTAGTCAGGATCCATCATGCGTTCTTGTTTTTTGACCTGAAACAGTGGCACAGCCTGAAGTCCAATTAGTGTTAGCCCTGATTAGTTTTGGGTGACACTCGCAGACTGCTGGAGTCTCTGTTTACACTGTCTAATACTACACTACACTGTGATTGCCTATCTGCCACTAATATAATATAAGCATTAATACATATGCATTTACTTTAATATCATAATATAATATATTATCATTAGTATTAGCAGCCTTCGCTTTTCTTGCAGCACCTCAGTGACATGTAGTTTATGTAATGATGAGTATTTTAAAAGCAGCAGTGTATGACATTTCCTTCCTCATACTGACTTGTTCTTATGTTGTTTTGTTCCTTTACTTCAATGACAGCTAAAACAGTTAAATATTCTGGTCTTTTACACTGGCTTTGATACTTATTGGTTGGAAGGTAATGGTTACATCTTGGTCATGGAAGCTAACTTTGGTATAATTTATGCAATTTACTTATTAGAAGCTGTGAAGATAGTAGACCATTGCAGTTGCCCAAATAGAGAAGCGAGGACTTTTAAGGAAATGTTTAACGAAAGAAAACGAGGCTAAACCACTTCTTAAACTGCCGTCAGAGAGAACGAGAGCGAAAGCATCCTACTTGCACTGGTGCCAGGCCCGAAGGAGATAATCGCACACAGAAACAGGATTAGGCCAGTTGACAGTGGGATTAGAGGCGTGGATAGGATTACAGTCTGTGAGATCAGATTAGCATAATGCATAGCAGATTAAATTTGTTAGTGCTGCAAACTTAATTAATTATCTACCCTGTGGATATTACTTGGCTACTGGTAGAAGAGACCTTTTTTTTTTTTTTATGTCTGTCTGTAATCCAGGTGTCACTGAACTGAGGAGGAAATGAGCCTTGTACAGATGCTGGTGGTACTGATGAGGGTTAGAAAGAGGGAAAAAAAGGGAGCTCGGATCAAAGAAAGGAATATTAAAGAGAAGAGGAGTAGTGATATGCTTCTAAACTTTTTTTTCCACCTTTTGAAGTTTTAAGATGCATCGCAAAGCTGCCACCGTGAAGTGGTCGAACAATGATGTAGTCTGCATAAAAGAGATGAAAAGAGGTTAAGGCATATATGGCACACTCGCTTTTTCCTAGTAGGATTTGGGTTTCTGCGTGACTTTTCACCTCTACCTTCCAGGATCACTTTCTCCTTCTGTCCGACCTATTTTTCTTATCTGTGGACTGTATTTGTGGTTATAAAGAACAAGTGTGTCGTTTTTATATATAATATATAGGCCAAGATGGGGAAATGTAAAAGCCTCTGCTATTCATGTGGATGTTTTTTATTGAGAGATGTTTATTCAAAAAAACAGCTAAAACATTAGAAGTACAATCTAACCATTAGTATGTCACTAAATGACTCTCCTTTCAAGTTTTTAAATAATTAAGAGTAAGATAAAATAAAAAATATAGGTTTTGATCCTCACCCATAAGGCCTACAGACACTGAAGAAAGAGCACACCTCAGTCAGTTCAGAGACAACAGTTTCATTATTGACACTTCGCTGCTGCCTTATGATTTCTGTGAAAGTGACTCTTCTTTCTCACTCCCACCGGGAAGCGGAGCTCAGAGATGATTAAATGAACATTCCCAGGCTGCCTCTTGTACTCATGCTGTGAGCACTGGATGGCTTTCATAAAGTGCTGCTGCTCAAATCAATACCTGCGTGATTGCTCCGTTATTACTGATAATGAAAAGTAAGAAACTAACCTTGTTAGCTCTCACGGGTGGAGAGGCAGCACAGAAGAGAACGGGTACTGTAGAGAAAGAATGCAGTAAATAAAATCACATGAAAGTATGTTTGTGGAAAAAGAGATAGCAAGAGAGAGGAGGGGGGCATGTCAGGAAAAAACAGAGAGGTCTAAGTTTGGATCCAGGGCTCCTGTGTACGTGACATCTGACCTGAGGCATTTCTGAGAACCAACACCCTCTCAAGTGTGAATAACTCATTGCTCTGTGTGCGTCTGTCTGGATGTGCCATATGAATAGTTAGGTTTGTGTGGACGCTGCTGTGTCTAATGCATATGTGCACTTACATTTAAACACCATCTGCAGTTTGCACAGTATTATTTCCTAAAACCTCGAAAATCCACTAAAGTTTTTCCCTCTCAGATATTTCCCACAAACACGTTCCATTTATCTGGCTAACCTTATCGCACTCTGTGTGGTCCGTGTTGTAGCTCTGCTCTAGCATATAATCCTTTTCTCTGTGTCGTTGTTTGGTGAGGGTGGTAATGCGTCACCGGGGGCATACTGTAACTATTATCATAGATTTGCACTCCCTCCCTTCTCCATATCTCCACAAGCCCCTCTGGTCACATCAACTCCCAGACCACAAAGATGCACAACATGGGTCACTGTGTACATTGAGTCCCAGCAGGGAGATATAGACATAATCACCAGAGTGTGAGTGTGTTATGGTCTGATATAGAAAAAGCAAGCCCAGCAAAGAAACAGCCCTGCATCACAGACTGTAATGTCTTCTTCACCCTCTTCAAAACTGTTACTGCTGATTTAATGCTGAATTAATTGGCTAAAAAAGGAAATCAATTGTACTCTACTCTAAATGGGTATTGATTGTGAATCGCTGTTTACGTTTTGGTAGCTTAATGCTTGCAAATATACTCAAGTCAGGATGAGCATACCACATCTGAATATTTTCTGGCTGGCTGCATTTCTAGTCATTTGCATGCTATTTTACTGACTATCAGGAAAATCCAGTTTACATGCATGATGCATGTTAAATGATCTGCACATAAGCATACTGACTGAGTCGATATATTTTATATTTTCGGCCATATCTGAGCGCACAGTAGACAAAGAGACCAACCACTGGGCTCAGTCCTTTGAGTCTCCGTTGCTCTCCAGCAGAACAAAGCTTCTTTCACAGCGTGTGTGAGGAGAAAGGCCTTTCATCTCTGTGTATGTTTAGACAGAAGTCATTGGAACGCAGGGCAGAGAACAGCGTAGCTTCACACCACAATCCAACACAACTGAATCTCACACCATAACGTCACACCATAACACTAGAGCATCAAAGATATGAAGGAAATAGGTGTGGATAAAGTGTTACTGTGACTAGAAAGATGTATGATATACAGAGCAGTACAATATAGTATACAATATATAAATGAATTCATGGCCATGCTTCAAATCAGTGATGCAAGCCTGTAGCAACTGGTTAAACAATTTTTTTTCAGGTTTCTAATTTTGTGTAATGGTTAGAATATGGGAAATCCTATGACAGTGGTTCCAAATCTGGGGGGGTGCAGGACGTCCTAAAGGGTCACACAACAGAGCTAAAGGGTCATGACTTATTTAACAAAACATTTCTGCTGCACAGTGTGTTTTTTGCGAATAACTACAATTTGACATTCTCTTTAAATAATTAAAATAAAAGGAAGAAGCCTAGTTGAACTGATACTACCTTGTTGACATATAGAGTCCCAAGTAGAAAAAGTTTTTGTTTTGTTTTGTTTTAATGGAAGAAATACTTTTCACAAGACAAAGAACATATAATATATAATAATATGAACAGAAACAGAAACAATGTTAAGGTTAAAAAAAAAAGCTGAAATTGCATAAGATACATAAACAAGAAAATTCATTTCACAGTGCAGGTACGGGGCTGTGCAAGACAAGAATGAACAGCTTTGACGTTAAGGCAGAGGAAAACAGAAAATCCTATGCCTCAGTTTAGAAGAACTTAAAATTAGAATTGACTGCTTCTTTTCTTGTAGCTTGTTCAAGATAACTAGAGCAATAAAAGGAAGTGCTGCTTCTCCATTTGTAGTTTTGACTCTCCATGACTTCTCCCCAACAATCCAAGAGGTCTGGACAGTTCATAGCATAGCAGCAGGTCACCAATGTTTTTTTGGCCCTGAAGAGCCAAGCAGTACTGAAGGGCAGCGAGTCAAAAGCGCTGTGAACCGCAGGTTTATTGGATATATTTTACTCCAGCCCTCAGGGAGAAGCCACTTTTCCTTCACCTTTCCGCTGTTTCACTCTCCCTTTCTGTCTCGCACACATGCGCAGTGAAGCGTCTTGCTGCATGCTTCATCTCTTCTCCTCAAAAGGATGGGATGCAGCTCCACCCAGCATTCTTTACACATTGCTTCATTGTTTGTTTAAATCCCACACAGTCACAAAAGCAGGGTGTGTGTCTACGGGTGAGAGACAGAGAGTTAGAAGAGAGAGCGATCAGGGTGGGACATGTTATTACAACTTATCATCAAACAGCCTGCCCAGTAGCCACTGGGATTATTGTTCCCAGTTTGGCCTGGAGTTTGGCAAGTCTGATCTCACCAGGACTCAGAAGCACAGACTCCCACTACTAATATAAAACATGGCCTGGGCTGAACTTACAGAAGGCAGGGAAAGTTCAGTAGAACAGCAGGAGCCTGTTGAGAAAACTCAGCCAGCATAACAACAGAATATTTTATTGTACTTCAAAAAGAAACTGGGCTTTGTAATGACTCAGTAAAACCAGTAATTGTCTTTCAAACAATTTATATTAAACTTATTAAGTTGAGCTATTAGATTAACTTATTATTGTAATTCATCTTCCACAATTGTGTTATTTAAAGTAATGATAAATGCGTTGTACTCTAGTTTAAACCGTTTATAAATACACTTTCGGCATTTTGCAGTTTGTACATATTAGTAGATATTTATATGAGTCAACTAACACTTTAACTTGTATAATTTACTGTAAAATTGCATTTAATTTTTTTTTAATTGTGGTCCTTGAGGAGACATATAGGCAAGGGTTTGCTGTAATGATTGAGGTAACTGCTCAGAAAAACACCTCTTTATCTGCTGAAGTGGAGGAAACATTCTTGAAACACCCTTTAGATGATGAAGACAAATATGTAGCTGCCTTCTGCTTATCAACCTACACTGGCTCTGGGGAATCAGCTAATGGTGTGGATGAATCATTGTGAAGCTGCTCACTTCGTTGTTCTCATCATCGCTGGCATAAGCACAGAGCAGTGACAAAACTGTTTATTCACTTGTCACATTCTCATCATTGTCAGGTGTTTTGTCACTACACTAACTTTCAGTGGGTCTCTATGGCACTTCCAATATTTTTACCTGCATTATTATCTTTCAATTGTGTCAGTAATGTAATTCTCTGTTCAGTTTGGAGTCCCTCAGTGGAGTCAAAAGAGCCGGTCAGTGATAAGAAATGTTAAAGATGATATCTCTGTCATTCATCTCAAGAGAGAATGAGCTTTTTTTTGCATGATTTTAACAACACAGACATGAAATAAAAGCCACAACACGGGGCAGATTGTGGTGGTGTAGTGCTCTGCAACTAGTTGTTGCTGTGGCTTTGCGTAGTTTATCTATCTGCCAGCGATCAGGCCAATTCCAGGAATGACTGTGTATCAGAGCAGGCTGCTCTGTTGCCGTGGACACCATCTGTAGCTGCTCCTCAAGGCCGCTGATGTCACAATAACAAACACAAACATGATGTGCGGGGCGACGTCTTCCTCTCTCCTCTCCGTCTGCATCTCCGTTTCTTTCTCTCCCCCCTCCATGCGACGACCCCCACTAATCACTTCTTCTGCAACTTCTAAAATTTCCCTGACGCAGCCCGTAGCTCTCACTATAGAGTCACCAGAACTCTGTCTCACTCTCCTCGTGCAGCCTGATGTTTCCTCTTCTGGGAACTGATTTTTTTATTCAAAATGGCTGCCAGCACTGGTTGATGCCGTTTTTCTTCGGATGATTCAGCTAGAAGCAAATTTAGTTAGCCAAAGTCAAAGCAGCTTTTTCAGACTTTATTCTTCCTGTTTAACACATGCACATACTTACTGCATTAGTGAATCCAGCAGTCGATGGTTGGGGTCATGCGGGGTGAACGCAACATGATCTTTTATGCCTCAACAACCAGCCCCCCCTTCTGCACATACACTCACGTAACACACACACACACACACGCACACACACTCTCCCTCCCCTCGCTGGATGTCGTTGTCACTCTCTGGTTGAGTGCTAAGAGAAATCTGCTTTCAACTCCTCTTTTTTCAAAGGCATACACAACCCTTGCTCCCCACAGACACACACATCTCAGCGTTGTCGGTGTCAGAATCCAGCTGATTGCCAGCTCACATTAGATACACCTGGTCAATGTACAGTCTGGCCCGTCTTGTATATTATAATATTAATAATAATAGTAATATAATAGTAATATCGAGTGCATTTCAAGGTAGCTAAAGACACTTTATATAGAAGAAAAAGAAAAAAGGAGTGTATAATGGTTGAAAGTTTCAGTTGAGTTTTGCTGCCCTACAGCTCTCCTGTATGAGCAACTATTTTCTTTATTGCATTACTCGGATTCGCTGAAGGTTTATCACATACACTGTGAGTGGTTATTGATCCAGGCATGCCATTTTTGTGGCTGTACCTTTTTGTGTGTGTGTTTCTTTTTTTGTAAAAGCCTTACGCTTCACTTTATGTGCGCTGTCATCGATTTTAGCCTAACATTGTCGGCACATTCAGAAAATTGAGAATTGAAAATCTCAACGAGTAAATACCATAAACCTCTACTAGAATTTAAGAGACAAACTGATATCCTGCAGTTAGCTCTTCATCAAAGGTTTTATATGTAGACTGACTGACAAGCTTCTTATCTATGTGATCCATTCTGTTATTTAGGCAGCAGAGGAGATTACAGGGACAGAGAATAACATAGACATGGCTGTAACCTTAGTCCAGGCATTCTGTATTGCTATTTGCAACACAATCTGTAATTATTTTAAAAGGGAGATGCAATGAGAACGTGAGATAGCAACTTCAGACAAGTGGACAAAACAAAATATCTTAAAAAGGCACCCCTTGCCATTTAAGTGCCCCCCTCCCTGATCCTTATCTCACCCTCTTTCCTTCGCACCTGTCTGCTGCTCCAGTGTCAGTGAAAGTGAAGGAGGTGCAGGAGTGGAATGAAGTCATGACAGAGTATAGAGATGAATCCCAGTGGGGTCAGCTCTGTCAGCGAGGCAAAGTACAGGCTGCCACATTGAGATCAGCTGTGCCACAGGGCTGAAAGTAAATACACATCTTTCCTAAGCGGTGGACATGTTTGTGTGTGCGCGCTCATATGTTTGCGTGACATGTATCCACCACCTGTTATATGAACATGACCCCGATGCGCATGCATTAACGTGTACGCATTCTGACCTGCACCAGAATGTGCATGAGTGCATGTCAGACTTCTTCCTCGACTACTCCGCTTCAGACTGAAGGTATAATTGGAGGCTCGCAACAAGCAGCAGAAAGGGATCCCTGTCTTAGATAATTATTCAGAGGCTTTGAAGCGTGACCTCCAGATGACTGCTGATACAATATAGACTGATCATATGAGTGGACAGTATTTTTAGCGTCCGCTAGACATGTAGCTTAGCTGGATGTCTGGAGAGAAGCACCACGGTATCTGCCATGACCTCCTGAGGCTGGTGCACACATACACACATGTCCCAGCTGAGACCGACGGAAATAGCAAGCTGTTAACAATTAGTGACAGACTCAGCCCAGACCTAATGTGAATTTGAGTGTCTGACATTGAGCCATCTATAAACAAGGTAGCAAGCTTTCACTGGGAATATAATGCCTGTCTTTTAGAACACACCACATCCATTCCAGATGGATAGTTTGATATTATAATGTTGAATGTAATAAAAGTTGAGGAACATCCTTGTCTTTTTCCATATTCACATGGGGCACTGTGATTTGTTGGTGCTTAAAGGTTTGGACTCGATGTTAATACCAGCATGTCCACAAGGATGATGCTGGCATGCTGTTGTTTAGATTTACCATGGTCCTCGTCTGTTTTGGAATATTAGCAATCTAGCATTAGCAGCAATGTAAAACTAAGACTGATGGGATTGCCATTAGTTTAGCAGGTATTTGGCCATAAAAACAAAAGAAAATGCGAGAAATGTAATTTTTAGAATGGTGATGGTGCTAGAAGAGCCATAGGATCACCTTAGATTATCTTTAGACAAACATATTTGTATGTAATAATTGTTGGGACATATTTTGCCATTTTGTGTAGTAGTTGAGCCAAAGTGTCACACTGATGACAGACCAGCATTGCAATCCATAGAGCCATGACACTAAGAAAACATGATAAACCTCAACTTCATCCAGTTATTGATACAAAGTCAATGAAGTTGGTACCCAACATACTCCTACCAGTGCTTTATCCTGGTTCTTTCAGCTCATCCTTAAATGAACTGTATGAATACCATATTTCCAATGTGAATGCAGCCTTACCTATGTTACTGTGACTCTGAAGTTAAACTATGCCACTTATTTCTACCCCTCTCAGGGCCGCTGCTCCAGGGAGAACTGCAAGTACCTGCACCCTCCACCACATCTAAAGACCCAGCTGGAGATCAATGGCAGGAACAATCTGATCCAGCAGAAGAATATGGCCATGCTGGCCCAGCAGATGCAGCTTGCCAATGCCATGATGCCCGGCACACAGCTATCACCAATGGTGAGAGGGCACACACGTATGAACACACCCCAGCTACTGCCCATGGTGAGGTTGCATGTATGTAAAAGCTCACACATATCCAGCTCCTTTACTGTCTGCGAGGCTTTTCCACTCTTTTTAATCCCCTTTCCGTCAGTCCCTTTCTTTTTCCATATGAAAAACTCACAGTTTGGTCATACATTTTATCCACAGTGTTTTAATTTCCCTACTTTTATTTTGTTCTGTTCCAGCCCATGTTCTCGGTGACACCAGGCCTGGCCACCAATGCCAGTGCAGCAGCAGCAGCTGCAGCTGCGGCCTTTAATCCCTACTTAAGCCCTGTGTCACCAGGCCTGATGCCTCAGGAGATCCTGCCCAGCACCCCTGTCCTCATGGCCTCCAGCCCCGCCGTCAGCCAAGTCCCCAACGCTGCTGCTGCTGCAGCCCAGAAACTGCTGAGAACAGACAGACTTGAGGTAACGGACAGACTGACAGACACAACCTGGTTTTCTCAACATTTTGTTTTGTGGCGAGAATGAATCATGTCGAATGGAATCTACCCACTCCTCCCAAAAAGTTCCAAACTCTAATAAGCTCTTCTTCATGATGTGTCTCTTTGTTAGTCGGAGTGCAGTCGACCATGATGATAATGAGCCTGTAAACAAGACAAGTGCTGTTAACAAGTATTTTAACAAGCATAAGAATAATGGCACTCTTATTGGACTTGCATAAACAGCTTCTGAAACTGAGCTGTAATATTCATGGAAAGAGCAATTATGCAAAGTAGAATTTCATGAGTTTATGACATCAAGCATATTCTAAGACCTGTTTGCTAATTAGGAGTTGTTTACGTTTTTGATGTACTCTATTTCTGTAATGTTCCGTCTCTAGTTCCAGTACAGTTTGTGATTTCATACTTCACAAAATGTCATGAGTCAAGTACCAGAACTAAGTCTGAATGTGTTAAATGTTTATTTTAGTGGCGAACACACGAACAGTACTAGTGATATTATAACAGCAGCAAAGGAGCACATTCTTATGAGTCAAGAAAATCTCTGAACTGTAAAAAGTGTTGAAATCTAGAAGCCTCCGCCAAAATTATACTTTGTTGTTGCTGTACTTAAAATATCTGCAATATCTCATTTTCATTTTTCCACTTCGCATTTTTTATGTTTGTCCACAAACTATACAAAGCCACATAGCAAACCCAGAATTGTGGCCAGTAAAAAAAATGTAGAAAGGCTTCCCTCTAAATCACACGAGGGCAAGTAAAACGTGAAGTATAAAGTTAACTGCTGACTTAACTGTGTTTATGGAGTGAATATGTATCCAATTCAACCAAACATTACTGACACACTCTGAGGAGTGAGGCAGTCAAGTGTTACCAGGATATGTCTAATTTAAAAGAAGGTGCTGCCCCCTGGTGTCTCCCTAGTAGACTTTAAACGTGTCTGAGACTCACACACTAACACAACGCAGTTGTTCATACAGAAGATTTTTTTTAAGATTATATATTTATTAAAAAGTTGAAGTTTCAACTTAGCCTGGACTTCCTGAATTTATCACAAAAACTAGCAGTTGTAGTTAAACAGTAACTACACTATGTACATGTTATTTCTGTATAAGTGTGTTTTGTTGTGAAGGGGCATTGCGTAGATGAAGGCTCAGCAGAAACTAAAATGCTTTGCACAGAAAGAGGAATATTGTCTTTTAAAGCATGTTGATGTATTTATCAGGCTGCGTGCCTCATAAATTTTTCAGTTTAATGGATTTTGGTCAGTACACTTCCATTATAATGACAAAGGAAAAGCTTGATGAGTCATACTCGATTTATAATCCACCAATGCACAAAGCAGGGAATGTTTTATACATATTAGGTTTGCTGAATTAGGTTTTCATTATTGCTCTCTTCTCTTTCTAGGTGTGTCGGGAGTATCAGAGGGGCAACTGCTCTCGGGGGGAGAACGACTGTCGCTTCGCTCACCCCGCAGACAGCACTATGATCGACACCAACGACAACACGGTCACCGTATGCATGGACTACATCAAGGGTCGGTGCTCCCGGGAAAAGTGCAAGTACTTCCACCCACCAGCGCATCTGCAGGCCAAAATTAAGGCTGCCCAGCACCAGGTGAACCAGGCCACAGCCGCCGCGGCCATGGTGAGCAGTCTGTACAAGTGTGGTCACACTCATTCACACTCACACAACAAAGCTGAGGAGCAATTTGGAGAAAGTTTAAATTCACATTAGAGCTAGCTTCTATAAATTATATGTTCTGTGTCTCATACTCACATTCATGTTTGAACTTGTCTCACCTTCCTGGTTGGTATTATGTAGCATTTTCAGTTCTGCTTTTGCCAGGTCAACCTTTAAAGGGCTGCATGTTGGTTTGGGTAAAATCTGCTCAGTACTGGATGATATGAAGAAGGATCGGACAATAAAACAATATAACCCTTATCATTCTCACGCGGAGCCGTTTTCTTCCTAATGTGACAACAGGGTTGTCTTGTTCCTTGTTCGTCTCATCCCAGACCACAGCAGAGAGTCCAGTTCCTCTCTCTTTCTCTCTCTGGTGGCCTGGCCCTGTTTGTGACTCCATTGTTTCTCTTGCTTCCTATCTATAACTTCTCTTCCTCTTGACATTATTAAAAAGGATTCATTGTGCTTTCAGTCCTGTCTTACAGTAACAGCACCTGTGAATAATAGTACAGCCACACTTGTCTATTGATCAAAGTGTTTTCTACATGCTCTTATTGACGTAGTGGAACAAAGAGCTTGGGGTGAATCATTGCAATGTGAACCTGACTATGATGTGCACAGTGAAACGGAAAACCTGTGAATTGTGCTTCCATGTAATTCTTTTTGTCCAATTACTGAGACTTACTAGTAAAGGTTGAATAATTTTCTCATGGCTATATTCATCCATCTTTGTGTGACAATAACTAATGTAGATTGGTAGTTATCATTTATTATTGATGATCATTTAACTGTTGAGCAGTAGAGCTAGTGTCCACACTGTGCATGCCTTAGTCCTGTTATCCCCTTGTATATTGCATTCCAATGATTTGTTTTTTTATTTGTTTTTGTTTTTTCTCACCTATACCCAAACTGCACTGCTGCCCCCATGATGCACCTCTGCTTGCTGGTTTATGTTAATGCGCTTGAACCCCATTGGCCCATTGCCATCATGTGCTCGCTGCCTGCTAATTAAGACTCAGTCGGCTGTCAAATCACTGAAGCGACCCCTCGACGCAACCTTTGACCTGGTACTATGACCTTTCACCTTTTAGCTTGGCATGTGGCTTTGTTGTAGAGCAGTGTTTTAACCAAAGATACCTAGCTATTTTTGTTGTCGTTGTCTCAGTGCAATGTCTGTTTTTTCCTCCTGTTGATCTGTCATTATTGCCTGTGATAAAATGATTGTGGCTTTGCGGGGTTTTAAAGTTGCATCAAATGCCAAACAACTTTCTTCACGTAGAAATCACCTCAAACACGAATTCAAATGTGGAATTTGTGACAAGGAGCCACAATCAATTTATCACCTGTAGCCTAAATAACAAAAGTCAGCGAGGGCTAGGGAATAGAGCTTCTATAATGGTGGCATGGCTTCAGTCTTACGTCCAAGTCAGTGGTCAGTGTTGTGAAGCAGCTCAATCAAATGTGTGCATGTCTGTGTTGCTAGTGCATGTCAGATGGATAAGGGTGGGGCTAAGAGGAAAAGTCTTTAAAACCATACAGGAGTGATCCCACCATAACAGATTACGACAGTTCAAATGATAGTTCACTCCATCATCAAATCTTCTCACGGATATTCAGACCTCAAGAATGGCCTCATGCCAAGATAAAATCCACATACGGAGTGTTTATGGTGTAAATATGAAAAATCAGTTTCTGACTCATGTCCCTTGGCGTTAGACCATTTTTGACACTTGTCTGAGAGTGAACCATCACTTAAACATGGCTTACACAGTTTTATCATGGAGCTAGCAGTGCAGCCTCCCTTTCTCTGTGCTTCCTACCTGTTCCACCTCTTGTTAGCAGCCTTATTGTTTCAATAGTTAATGCTTGCTTATGTTGCATTCAGTCAGCCTTAAGAGTACAAAGTTAATAATCCAATATAATGAATATATGAATGCTTGTTAGCTAGTAGCTCCAGTAGGCACCATGCTCCTGCTTGTGTAGTACTTGTGTCAGACTGCTGCTTGCTTGCTACTGATGATATGATGATATTGATATTGTTGTACACACAAGGATGTTGTGACACTGTTCCTCTGATGTCCTCTAACGTATGTACCTTTTTTTGTTTTCTTTCCCGTTTTTGCCTCTTTCCACACACCCTCTCTTTTTCTGTTCCACACACCTCTCTCTCTCTATCTCTTTGTCTTTCTATCTCTGCCTTTTATTTCCTTTCTCACTGACCTCCCTCCATCTGGATGGGCAGGGCATCGCCCCTAGTGTCATGGCTCCCCTGCCAAAGCGGGCAGCCCTGGAGAAGGCCAACGGGGCCTCTGCCATGTTTAACACCGGCATGCTCCAGTACCAACAGGCCCTGGCCAGCATGCAGTTTCAGCAGCAGGCTGCTTTCCTCCCATCAGGTATGGCTCCCAAAGCAATCGCAACGAGTGCTCTTACCACCCAGAGGATGCCTGGATCAGTCTAACCTGGCTCCTGCTTGGCTGGGGTTGGGCAGAGTGGTAGATTGCAGTTCAGAGCAGTTGGTTGTGGACTGTTTATCAACATTATTTCCTCTTCAGACAGAGGGAAATTACAAAGATAGCAAGTAATAACTCTAGATTTCATTGTAGGCCAGCAAGGACTGCACGTGTGTTTTTCAGTGTACTTTACAAGCTAGGAACGCTTCAAAATTTTGCTTTGTGCTTTGTATGGCATTGCATGGCCACTAGGTATTAAGAATGGGTTAGAATGTCTACCTGCATACTAATTGCCTTAATATAGAACAAAATCTGAACCTCCAACTAGGTGCAGGCTGAGAGAGATGTGCATGACTGTCAACAACAGAAAGAGATTAGTTTACTAGTTTTTTAGATTAAACTGTTCACGGTGTGATCACTCACATTTCGATCACTGGGGCTTTGGCTTTGGCCGGGATGAATGGGGCTGGATGGGTTGGTTAATGAATCTCAGCTTGGTAAGAAACAGGCTGAAGAGTCTGGCTTCTGCACACATCTTCTGTTCCTCTCACTTCTGTCTATAGTGTGTATAATGTTTAATACTCGATAGTTGCAGTCATAACCCTGCTGTCACTCTTGGTGTATTACACATTCATATGCATCACACTGAAGACAAAAGTTTAGATTTAGAGCCTCATTTGATTAACAGATTGCCTTATGATGAGTTCACCACTTCGCCTTTTCCAATCACTGATGTCTGTGTCCAAGAGATATTAACCTTTTTTCCCACGTTATCTCTCCCTTCACTCTAACGAACCTTGTGATGGGCTGTTTTGATTTCTCTTCCCTATCCAATCCACTTCCTGTTGCACTGCATGATGGGCAGGCTCAATATTGTGCATGACACCTGCAGCCAGCGTTGGTAGGTTCCAGCTTTCCTTCTTCAGTTATTTGTAACCTTCATGTCTGTGAGTCGCAGGTCATCAAACTATGAACTGAATTTTACTGTGTTGTTTTTATGGGTAATTAATATATGTAATATTGGTGACCTAAGAGTCATTGTTTAGGTATCACACAAGATACCTTTTGTGATTTGAAATATAACCAGGAGTCCACATAAGGAAGGCAAATATTGTGGCATTTAAATGTTGTTTTTTACATGTATGACACCTATTATGTTATTTTTCATAGTATCAGTTTAACTGATCCGTATGTTGTTAATCTCTCTATGTACACCTACTGTATATTGCTTGACCACTCTCGTTCTCATGCTCGTTCTAAACTTGGCTTTTGGCTGGTCTAACCTGACACCTATTGAAACTCTTTAAAAACTTTTTTTTTTAAACTGAGGGAGTTCAATTATAATGTTCCCCTTTATCTCCTCTGCCATACATACTCTATTCTTAAAACTTATGTGACTTAGGTTGTAGAACCTTTTAAAGTCGGCTCTCATCTGTTGTTTACCGACAAAGTACAGCACTAGCCATTCAACCTCAAATAATACACACAAATATGGAAGTAAGTCAGCGGTGCCACGGCTACACTGTGCCATATCAAGTTCTCCAAAAACAACATGGTTATCAGTGTTGGCAGATGGACGAAAGGGAACCAGTTAACTGGAATTCCTCTCTGACTCCCTCTCTCTCCTTCTCCTTCCCTCATTTGCCTGGTGTGTATGTGGCTCCACTGCTCCTCTGTGTATTTTTGCTTACATGATTTTCCCTCCAAAAAAGTTCCCATGATGCACGGTGGTAGTCCAGCCACTGTGTCTGCAGCCACCACATCTGCCACAAGCGTTCCCTTCGCAACTGCCTCCACCAATCAGGTTTGCACCTCTACCGCCTCAGTCTCTCTCTCTCTCTCTCTTTCTCTCTCTATCTTTCTCTCTCTCAATCTTTCTCTCTTTCTTTTGCTCTCTCTCTCTCTCTCTCTCTCTCCCTCATCTCTGTCTTTCAATGCACATGGACAATTTGGGAATGCTTGTGTCTTACAGCAAGGGGTGGGTTGGGTAAAAGGCGGTACTCCCTCTTGTTGGCCTACACTAGAGTCCAACATGTAGTCTTGTGTACACATTCCATATTGTGACAAGTTTGAAAACATACACATCCATTTGAACTATAACCACAACAGTCATACTTTTCTTAGATTATCTATCTGTCTTTCTGGAGAAACATACTGTATTGCATTTAATGTGTGTCCTCATTGTAACCTCGATTTTTGTCCTTTCCCATTTTGAGGACTCTTCCTTATCAAAGTTGACTACCAACGAATACATGCAATTGGTATGTATGAGGTAGTTTTACATTTTTAGAGCCATTTGCACAGCTTGTGCAACAATCGCTATCTGTGCCCTTTGGTGCTTGGCTTTTTTTTTTCTTTTTTGCTGCTGCTTCCAACGCGTAAAGCAAAGCTTTACCATGTTCCTTGTGTTTAAAAAAAAAACTGGACATACTCATTATTAAAGTCAGAAAAGTTCTAAAAGCAGTCTGTGAAGAGATCTGCGATATTTTGATTTCAGTTCTGTGGAAGGCATTTTGTAAGCAGCTGGCCACATTGCACAATTTTATATTACCAGAGAATAGATAAGCGGTTAGAATGAATCATCATGTTACTATTCCTCATCCTGAACTAGTCTTCTGCATTTTATTGAGGTGTGCAGGTCAACAACATGGAGGACTTAGGTTTGCATGGGGGAAGCCACTTTACTGACAGTTTCCCATCCGCCCCCCTCATCTCACCCTTCCTTTTAAACCTCCTCTTCCCTCCCTGCTGCCCAGAAGTGTCTGTTAATTGTCATGTCTGTCTCATGTATGACACCCCGGAATCAACTGTGCCTCAACTGTAGCCAAAATGCTTTGTCTATCTTGTCATGTTTGTGCATTTTCAGCAATGAACTCATCTTAATATGAGAAGATGTGGTTAAAATGTGTCGAACTGTGTTTTTATTTTTTTGTTGTTGTTTTTTTGTCAGCCAACGTTCACTTTGTGTGTTTTCGGTTTGGGATGCTTCATTTGATCTCTGTCTGTTTTCTATCCCCAGATTCCAATAATATCTGCAGATCATCTGAGTAGTCACAAGTACTTGACTCAAATGTAGTTCCTCTCAAAAACAGTGAGTTCCCATTTCAACCCTCACATTCTCTCTGTTAATTACAAGTATTTTTATTTTTTATTTTGTATGACTCACCTGAGAGCTGGTTAAAAATTTCCCTCGATTTTGAAAGAACACAGAGTACCACTTGTAAATTTCCCTTCTGTGCCGAAACTTTAACACAAAATGAACTCTATTGTCTCTTACAGATCAAATGAATGTGTGCTGGCACCGTCCAAGCCAAAAGAGTTCAGCCTTTATGTACATAACCTTCAGAATGTCAAGCAATGGGACGAGGAGGGTCTGCCATCTCTTAGCCGGTCCACAACGATGGTCTCATCACACGTGTAAACATCAAGGGTACAACACATGATCTGTGCCATCTTCCCACATATCAATATCAAGAAGAATTTGCTGTCGAATTCAACGTCCAGCCGGGAGAAGAGGATATCTTGGTGCCAGGGTCAGTGTGTCTGTCCCTCTGTGGAAAACGTTCACTTTATACCTCTGTGTCGGATAAAATCATAGCACTCAGTTTGTTCTAATTCTTATCATTACTGCATGCACAGAAGGTCAAGAGCGTTGTTACATGAGACAACATCAAGTGCTGGTACGTTAGCAGACCAAGATCTTTCTTTCCTTTTTTTTTTTATTTGTTCTGCTTTATTTTTTAATTGATAGCCATATTTCATAGTTTACAAGTGAAACGTAAACATGCACCTTGAATTTGAATTGAAATCTGAAAAGGCACAATGATTTTAACAGGAATTTTACTCGCCAAAAGAATTAGGCATGTACAGTATTGTGTTTTTACGGCTACTAGTGAAACTAGATGTTGAAATGAGGGTCTTGGACATATGAATGTTCTGGGTAAACCAACATACCTGTGTACCTTGAAAGCACAGCCAGGCTAGCTTTTCTCACCTTGACATGTGCCATCAAGGCCATACAGCTAAAACCAGAGTGTTATCTCAGCAGTGTTATTTGTTTACCGAAGGTAAAAGTTTTGTATGGCTCTTTTTTGTATTATTTTGTTTTCGAAATCTCAATTGTGAGTGTTTTTTTAAACTTTTTTTTTCTTCTTTTTTTTCCCAAATTAATCAGTTTTAGAAGTGGGGCTCTTGCCAAATTTTGTTTGGTGTTTGATGTTTTCTTTTGTTTTGTTTAAAATCAAAAATGGAGGGTTTTTCTAAAGTTTGTCATACCTCTTTTCATAGACTAGTGTTTTTTTTAGTTTGTTTGTTGGGATTAAGTTGTTGATCAAGTCCATTGACTCTAAAGCCTGGTGAAGTAGAGGGTGTAGCTTCAATTGACATTGTGTTACCTTGGTCCCCCTCTTTTAAAGAGGAGCAGCTCTGAAACTGTGTCTCCAAGAAGCACTGTTGAGCCATGTGTTGATGGGAATTTTAAACAACAGACCCAAAGGTCTATTAGGTCATTTAAACCACATGTGCACTTGAATGATTATTTGTCTGATCACCCTGTTTTACTTTCACAACCCATCCTGAGGTAACTTTCATTTTTGAGGAAATACAAAATGTTAGGTTTGGCTCGTATTTCAAGCAAAACACAAAGGTTTTCATCCACTTGTAGATCTGACTATGGAAACCAAAGCACAGTTTTTCTCTCAATGGGTTACAGAAACATCTCTCAAGAGGCTTAAACAATTAAGGAAACATGTTTATCATCTTTCATTCATCTGTCCATTTTACGATCACTTCCCTTTTTCGTTTTCACAGAAGTGTGTAGTGTGTCTTTACCGATTGTAATGTACCTAACAAAGCCTTAGATTACAATTAATGGGTCTGTGCCCAATCAAATGTACTTTCAATCACCATGCAGGTAAAGAACACCAATGATGTTTTCTAGTTCTCTCACATACCGCTTATGATCTCTTTTTTTTTGTTCTTTCTCTCTGTAAAAGTAACAATTACTCTCTTAAATTTCATTGAACTTATGTGTTATGTACTACTTAAGGATTTGAATCTATTTGAGGTATGTAGTTTTAGATTTTTCCTTTTTTTTGCCTTACTATATATTACTTGACAACATTGATATAGCCGTTGTAGATGTTGAGGTAGTATGACATTCATAACTTTTTCAAACCATATAAATGATAATGTGTTAGTTTTAAATATTCACTTCATTCATATAGCTGGATGTCTTTTTCAGTTGATGTTACATTGTCAGTTAATTTTGTTGTTTTTTGATACAAGGAATGAGATCAATTAATTTGCTGCCACTGCAGCATCTCTGAGTAGGCGAAAAACTGTTTTAACCAACTTAAAAAATTTCCTTGTAACATGTCAACATCATGTTTGAAAATACTATATTGTATTGAAATATAGATTGTCCATGTTTTAGAGTAAAAATTATTTTCTACTGTATCCATTTCAAAGAGATATGTACTTTTGTTTGAATATTTCTTAAGTTTGCCCTGAATGTCAGGCCAAAACGAGCAGTGAGATTGACGGGTGTTTGGATGTCTGGTAGATAGTGAGATTAAGGAGCGAGAAAGCAACGATTCTTCCGCTCTGGAGGAGTCCGAAATGCTGCAGATAATGAGTTCTAACCTAAGGGACGAAGGTTGACTTTTTGCACTTCTGTATATAGTCAAATGAACAGAGAAAAAAATGTGTATCATATTGAGATATTATTTTGAATAAAAAAGATCTATAATTATAAGGAATTTTGTTAGATTAATTTAAATTCTTAAATTAGAAGACCAGCTAAAAAAAATTGCTTGCAAAGAAGGGCACTAGTTTCTTGGCCAATGCATTCAGAGAAAGCTATGCGCTTTTTGTCTTATTTTATAAGTGGCTAGTATTGCCAGGGAATGTTGTAGGGGAGTAGATATCCCCATGTCATGCTAACTCCACCCCTCTAGTCGGATGACATATCCAGTAATGTCCATATATCATTTGTTGGACTTTGGTCATGCAGTATTGCTGCTCCCATGGTACAGTTGATACATGAACAATTTGTATTCTATTATAGTTTGATTTGACTGCATGTAAAAGTACAAACATGTAAACAAAAGAAACTGCATAGATATGTAAGGAAAGATAACACCTTCAGATTACAGACGTTTTTGTTTTTTTCAAATTATACATACAGTAGATAACATCCACAGTGGGGAGAAATAATACTTTTAAATACAAGTCATCTTACTCTTGTGTGATAAAATATTTTCAGAGGAAAAACATGTTATTTAAAGAATGATAAAATATTAGCACTCATCCACCCCAGATACGTTCTCATAGCCATATAATTACAGTCGACACTGACTCACGGGCAGTTGTTCCTGCTATCAAAGCTGTGCACTCAGCAGGTGAAGGCTCATCACACCAAATGCATATTTGGCAAATTAGTCTTTTGAAATGAATGTAACAGTCGCCGTCAACATGAGGCTGCTTTGTATAGTCGCTACACAACCAAAGCACCATTTTCTCCAAACCAGACGTTCAGTCTTCTGGCTGGATTTAAGGTCTCTCTTCCCTGCTGGGCGCACATGTACGCTTTGACTGCTTTTTACTTGTAAGTGCACCCACATATGTATTTGCTAACAGTTGCCACACAATAATGTACTATTCTGTCTTCAGATTTGTTTATGCACATTTTATTGTTGCCATAATTGACTCTTGCTGTATGGATGAAAAAAAATCTGAATAAAACAATATTTGATTTGCTCATGCAACAGTTATGTCGTGCCTCTGTGTGTGTTGGATGTGTGGGTCAAGGTAACAGAGAGGGCATTTCAGAGAATGAATGAATAGAAATGTAATTTAATAGATATTAAGACATGCACATTGCTAAAAACAATATTATTTTGGCCTAATTCTTATGTTAAGAGGATAATGTTTAGGTTAATGTAGACATAATTGTTTCTGAACGTCTCCACCTCAAGGGCTCAGAGCCATAAAGACTAATTCTGGAGCAGCTCCATGGAGAGAGGAAGCTTACATTAATTGTGCTCTGGGCTTTTTTTTATGAGATTGTGTGTTTTATCTGGGTCAGAACTGATAACACTGTTAAATGAAACCCATATTAACTCACAAAAAACTCTTGTGCCTTGAGTTTATGAAACATGATGGATCTTATGTCTCTTCTGGTTATTTCATGTTTGTTTTTGCTGTTGTTTTTGAGAGAGAGAGAGAGTGAGAGAGAGAGAATGTGTGCAAGTTTCAAACATTTGATTCTAACACTGAGTTGCTGTCGGCATCTGTAAGTCATATATGATCATGGTCAGTCCTGCAAGTGTATCTCAAATATCTGGTAATTGATTACATTTACTCAGGTACTCTGTACAATTTTGAGCTACTTGTACTTTGAATATTTCCATTTTCTGCCACTTTATTGTTCTTTATAGTTCCATTACAGTCCACAGCAAATATTGTACTTTTTCTCTACTAGGTTTATTTGACACCTTTGGTAACTTTGCAGATTTAGTTTAGTAATACAAAATATAATCAACTACTAAATACTGATGTAGCTAATGTAGCTAATATAAAGTAGCTAAACCTCCTTTGCCAGCTCCAATATTAAAGTAAAGAACACATTAATGCGTCACCAGTAATGTACAATATTCTGAAATATGTCCTTTTGTCATTAATTCATTTTTACTTTTACTTTTGAAACAAATGTAATGCATGTTTTCAATATTCCTATATTGTGGTACTTTGACTGAAGCACAAGTACTGAGTTTTTCATCTCTGGTTTATACAATACATCATTCAAACACAGTTGACAGGTTGTATCTTTACATTTGTTGTGAAAAAAGACAAAAATCCAGCTAAGACCTCTATTATTTCACCTGATGCAGCTGTTCTTGTGGAATGGTGCCACTATAGGAGCCCGCTGTAGGTTTTAGTCTGTTTCTGATTGTCTGTGGGAATCTGGATGTTATTAATAACATTTCTGAGGTATTACAGCTGCGTCACCATTACATAGTTTGTCCAGCAGAGAGCAAAACAAGTTCAGTTTTCAACAATAAAACTACTGCCTGTGCAGTACATACTTTGGCCACAACTCCTAATCTCAGGGATCCTTACTAAACAAGTTTACACAATCACAGATCAATCTCAAAATAAAAATAAATGTATTTGCTTGGTTATAGTTTTTATTATCATTGTAAAAGTTCATATCATCTGGATGTTGTGTTGTAATGTGTCTTCTGATCAGATTATCGGAGCAGATCAGGAGCAATAAATGATGCCCTCTGAAGAAAAGAATCATCTGATAATATTTGTGTGTACATCTGCATGTTAATTAGTTCAACATATTATTCTGAAATGCAGGGTTGATCATTCTGCCCATGTGGTGCAGATAGCAGTGGGTGACGAAGCATTTCGATCCTTTACTTGAAGTATCAATACAGCAGTGTAAAAATACTCCATTACAAGAGGAAGTCCTGCATGAAACACCCAAATTGCATACATATTAGTAGCAAAATGTAGTTTAAGTAAGTAAAAGTTCCGGTTCAGTCTATCTGACTGGCATACACCGATCAACCACAACATTATGACCACTAACAGGTGAAGTGAATAACATTGATCATATTGGTACTATGTGGTGTTCTGCTGGAAAACCTTGGATTTTGGCATCCGTGTTGATGAGACTTAGACACCCAAATAAACATGGTCCCAGAACAAGCACACTCCCTCATGCAACTGGCAATCCCAAATGTCACCTGCAGGAAAATGCACCCCACCACATGGCAAAAATATCAAACAATCAGGAACATCTTGGGGAACATGACAATGGCCCAAGATGTTGATTTGACCTCCAAGCATCAACAGGATGCAGTGGAACAAGTTTGATTGACAGAGGCCCCACTGCACAAGCCAGAGTACCCAAAGGATCCACTGCCAACGTCCTGGTGCCAGACCCCATAGGACACCCTGAGAGGTCCTCTTGTCCATGCCCAATGGTTCAGAGCATTTCTGACCACATAAGGGGGACCAACACAATATTAGGCAGGTGCTCATAATGTTATGCCTGATTGGTGTATAATGGATCATTCAGTATCTAACTACAAAATGTGAGAAAATGTAGCATTAAAAAGAAATCTGCACATTCCGAAAAACTAAGTAGATCCCACTTCAAGTATCTAATAAGGAACTTTTAAAAAATTAACCAGGTTTAAAAATCAACATTTTAAACTGAAAGTTATACAGATCACACACTTTAAAAAAAAAAACTCTAGAGAAGCTAGGGAAAATTAAGTGGTTTATAGATTTGCTCTTCTTGCAAGATCTACATAATTTAATGCACAGGAAAAATCATTTTTCAAAGTTGATGCAGCAGTAAACTAGATATAAGAGGATTATTTGATGTGTCCACCATCTCAAATGCTGAAATTAATCTTTATGATACACATCTACAGGATCAGCATTATGAGGTATGTTTACAGTTTTTTTTTTATGGAGATGATGTTTGAAGACTTTAAATTTTAGATCTGACACATGATCAAGGTGCTTAGTACTATTAGAATGGGTACTGATGGCTAATTTTGATAAAGACACTTTACTTTATTCAGTTATTTTTATGTATAATTATGCTCACTAACCTTTTTTTTGTAATAGCTGTCAAATCAAATTCGACTCAGGTTGTAATGTGATATCTTGTAGACATTTTTTAATAGTTACAGGCTTTAAATGGAAAAAATGCTTTTACTGCATCAAGGCAAATAATCATTCAGAAATGGAAAACAAACCCTAATTTAGCCATGAATTAGCAATACAGCCATGCAGTATTTCAGATTACTGAACAGAACAGACGTATAATATGCTGTAGCAGCATCTCCAGGTGCTTCGGGGACTATAAGGTACAGTAATTTAATTTAACTGCCACGAGACATTAAGAATACCGAGATATTTAGTAAATATTCCAGGAGCTGAAACAACACTTCATTACTGCTTTGCCGAGGCTTATACGAGCACTCTCAGGTTGAAAAGTGCATTATTGTGTACTGTAACTGTGGTTAATTTACCATTTAATACAATTTCCAAACAGTCAGGCGGCTTTAATTCGCCGGTACATTTGAGCTTATCAAGGCCCGCTAAGCCAGGAAGGAAGAAACAGGTAAAACTGCTCACTTTGTGTCTCGCTGAGGATTTAGGTCAAGTCTGAGACAATCCTTTGGGCATTCCCTCAATGCCATATGTGCAGGCCAAATGCTATCATTACCCTCTGTCCTTAAGCGATCTTTCCCTCTGTACCTCATGGGTCTTGTAGAATCACTCATGCTGCATCCAGCGACCCCGCCAAGGTCGAGGTGGTGTGTGTTTTTGTTTACGTGTGTTCTTTTAATCCGGCTACTAATATGTGAATTTCCCACGGCGGCGTATCTGCAGCCTAAGCATAGCGGGAGCCAGGTACATGGGGCTATGAGGAGGTGTAAGCAGGCTAGTGCACAGTGAGACAGATGCAAGGAGCGGCTTCATCTCCCCAGTGTGGCGCTCAGAAAGTGGCAGCTCGCCAACGCAAGCGCTTTAAGACCCGGGCCGAGCATATTAAAGATCACATGCGAGCGTCGCTCCCTCCATGTGCACATTTTTCCACTGACCGCTGGAGGTCCTTGTCCTAATTCGAGGGAGGAGGGCTTGTTTGCCAGTAGCGAAAACAGCAGCCGACTTGTATAAATTAACGCGTGGGCGGAATAGTGCTGTGTAGAGAGTGCAGCTGGTTAGGCCCTTCGATCACATCCCGACTTCCCCCATGCTGAATTACAATGCAGGACAAGATGCCGAGTCAGCTTGAGCGAAACGAGCCATCTGATGTGTCCAAAAAACATCCAACATATGGGGGCAAAAAATAGAGATTTTTTACAGTCAAAACCTGATGTTAACTAGATTCCAACTACACTAACACACAGCTGATCGAACAAAACACGTGGCACTTGCACGAGAAAGCCCAGTTTTCACTCTGAAACTGGCATTGCTCCTGGCTCACCACACCACTGTGAAATTGCTCCATCAATCCCCGGCGCCGTCTCCCCCGAGGTGAAGTCAAAATATTCAGCAATTCATTTGTGTTGCTCATTCAGCAAAGAATTCATGTTTTACATGGGCGGTATAGTCTCAAAGGGAATAATAGTTGTTCCAGACAGCAATGAATCAATTCATACAAGTGGATTGTTGTTCATGTTCACCGACAGCAGCAGCGGCAGCAACGGAGGCGAGCACGCAAGACTTCCCGTGCACACTCCGAAGATCAAAAATAAACAGACGCGCATCAGCACAGTCCTCACGTCGTATAAAAGTTATATGTCTTGCACTTTAGAAGGTTTATTAACATTTAATGGCTTCTAGTGGAGGCCTCGCAGACAAAAGATGGATTTAAGCACATGTTGCGCGAGGAAACAATGTCTCTCCTGAACGCATCTCTACAAATGTCTCCTCTGACCCCTGAGGAGTTAGTTATTGCAGACAAAGAGCGAATCGCGTGCTCGACAATATAGGAGCTGTCCGAGGAAGTCCATAACTCTGCCGCGGCCCGCCTCGGCTTTTATGACGTGCTGCAATAACAGGACAGGATGTTCGCGGCGAGAAGCCCAAGATTTCACAGCGTGATACACACATCACATCAGGAGACCGGCAAAACACAGCTCCCGTTTATAGGTACAGTTAGCATGTTTTGCTCACCTGTTTTGGGGTCGACGGAGAAATATGGCTGTCCTTGGAGGATACTGTAGACTATCCTGGCGCTGTTTCCGTAGGTGGGGTCGTCGGCGTCCGTCGCTGTGACTTGCAACACGGACGTACCTTAAAAAAACAAACACAGCCGAGTCATTTTCCTGAAACGCTGTCTCGCTAAAAGGTTTTCAAATGTTAATGCAGGTATATTGATGTGTAATTATGTAAAGGGCTTTGTGTTGAATAGCTCCTAGCAACCACGCCTGGTGCATTCAGATGTGAGGAGAATTACTGTGCATTAAATGTGGATATATGATAACAGGAGGAGGCTTGCAGCTTAAAGATGTCACCTTATATATTCGCTAACAATCAGACATGCTAATTTGGCACGTTTTACTATAATAACACACATGAATTGTCGCCAGTTGCTTAAAAATGATGAAAAAATGAATGCACTCTGGTTCTGACACTGTGGATTTACCAGTTAAACATAATCGGTGCAGAAGATAACTGTCAATATAACGCATTGACGGATTCGCACACACTGTTGCACAAAAGTTGACTACAGCATGCATGAGTTAGGTCAATTCCTGGACACGTTTCCAGTTTTCTCCCTCAAATGGGAAAAACGTCACGAGTTCAATCATTGGATTTTTGTTTCCCATTGGAAAAAAACATGACACAAACAAAGACGAATGATCCGAAAACTCGGCGTGATGCTCGCCGTTATTTGGAAAATTCAGTGCAAAAGCCGCTGTGGTTCAATTTAACACTTCAACTGTTGCTCAAACAGCATTACAGGCTTCATTAACCCATTATAATTGCACGATGAGTGCATTGTAATTGCACTACAGGCTCGTACAGTATAATGCATTAGTATATGTAAGGGTTGTAGCACGGCATGCATTGTTTACCCATTTGCACGTTGAACTGCAGTTTTATTTAAACATCCACTTTACTTTTTTAATTCTGCTTTTGAATATTGTGTTAATGCAGGGTGCGCCTTTTGTAATTCTGCAGCAGTTGTTGTTGTTGTTGTTGTGCACGGCAGAACAATAAAGTTTCTCCAGTCTTAGTATGATTGTGTTAGAAGACATACGAGCTATATGATGCATCTCGGAGCCTGTAAATCTCCGGGACACTCGCTTTGTGGTGTTCCTCGGGGGAATTAAACAAAATTAAACAAGTGAAACTCACTCCACTGTGCCCCACCAGATATGATTTATTTTTTTCTTCTTGGAAACCTGGAGCAGCAGAGAGGAATGCCAGCCATAATGAAGCATGCACTCCACAGTGTGCTTGTGCAACACTCTGAATCTCTGTCAACCCTGCATTGGAAATCTAAATGGGAATTACTTGCGTTGGAAGCTGAGCTGGATCTAAATCTCGTGTTATTATATGAGTTAACTGACGAACTTGCTCTATATTATTGATGTAAGTAAAGAAAAAGCTCATCTGACCTTGTATAATCAACATTTCTATACAGAATGACATCTATACATATAAAGGAGAAATACCAGCTTGTCATTCTGTCTTGTTGGAAACTGGTAATAGGCACTGATTATTGCATATTCTTACTGATAATGAACTCCTAATAGGCTGTATGATGTGCTCGGCTTTGTTCACAATGTACTTCAACTTAAGTGTGCACGTACTATATTTGAATTACATATTTGGAACTATTAAAGAGACGAGTGCCGCATTAAAAGGTCTGATTGCACTCATCAAAAAGTGAACAATCAAGAGTCCATGTGTTTACCTTTGAAAATCATAGTAAATCTCTGCTGGGTATCTGGATCTCACAGCCAAGGTCACTGTATATCTCATGCCGTGTATCTCCTTGACACTAATGACATTTATTCAACGCGAATAGGCAGAAACTCCCACAAAGCGACCACCGGCTAACAAGAGCAGCAGGGAAGGAGCCGAGAAGGAGCCTGGAAACTGTGTCAGTGCTCACCTCTAGCAAGTGGAACTATTAATAACAATTCAAAACACTGCTGACCAAGGAGTTCTTGGACTCATCCCAGTTAAGTAGCTGCAGGTTGCAACCCTTTAACACCCAAACTCTTTTGCAAATGGGATCTGACATCAAGTCTTAAAGGATATATTGTAGAGTAGGATGCTAGTTTGTTCTGAAGGCAGGGAGACACTATATTTTTAAAGAAACCCTCTGGAGAAAATCAGTTTTTTTTTTTTTTTTTACCTCGCTAACAAATCCAAACAGTGTTTTTTATATGCTAGAAGTTGCATCATGTGCAGATTTAGCAGTTAGCGCCATGGCTGAGCATTTCTGCCTTAAAACTACAGCTCAAAGGTGGAGTTTTGTCATTGTTCTTCTTAGAATCAGTTTGGAGTTCAAACATGTATGGCTAAATGACTCCAAATTTACAAGTTGTCATTTACAAATTGCCATTCTGTAGTGTAGGCCAGTTTTACAGTGTTGTAGAATAGGATGGAATATCTTTATTTGTCATTCTGCATGTACAACAAAATGGGATGCAAACTTGTTCAAGTGCAAAACAGCAAAGTGCATCAAGTCAAAGGTATATAGGTATATAAATCAATCAATCAATAAATAAATGAATGAATGAAAAACCCTTCTAAACTAACTATAACAAGATGATTTGAAACGAGAACGAAAGACCACAACATAACATGCATACAAAACATTTGATACTACGCAGTCCAGGTTTTGGCTGGTGTACTCGAGCTGCACTGTAGAGTTGCATCTAAGCTATTTAAGGCAGGAAACAGTTACTTTCCTGTAAAATCTTCCAAATATGGGAATTTGATACAGAGATTTAGAGTTTTTAGGGGTTGAATCAATGGTTAAAGAGGGATTATAAGATTTCAGTTGCATACTCTACTTTGTTTTATACCTTGACTGGCACTGTTTGTTCAATTTACCTACATATTCATGCAACTTTCCATAGTTCTAGCAGTCCAGGAAAGCTCTAAGTATTGCTGGCATCCCGCTAAAAGGCTGCTCAGAAAAGATCCTCTGCAAGTCTTGCAAAAACCATTGTGAGTTCTGTACCTGCTCCAGCATACATATATATGAATCATCCTCGGCATTAGGAACCTCAGTCACATACCGTGCACCATCTTTACATCCACTTTCATCACCTCCTTTAAGTTTCAATCTATCTATCTCCCCTGACCTCGTTGGACCGCGCACAAAACATAATGCGCTTTTAAAAGATCAAGGTTGGGCTCTGAAACTGGATTACAACCACCAGGTTCTCTTCATCCTTTCCTCAACCTGACTCAAGGCTTTTTTTGCCATTTTCTTCATTCCCACTTTCATTTCGGTCGTAAAAAAAAATCCCATTTGGTGGCTTTGAACTGTAAGCACCACGTTGGGTTCAAGAAAGATGTAATCTTAATGGCAAGTGCTGACATGGAAGTGGATTTGAAATTTAAAGGCAAAAACAGAACCAGAATTAATGAAAAACGTATATGTGAAGCCTTTTTTCAGGAGTTTGATGCATGCTGTTTGTGTAATTTTACTCCAAATTAGTTCCAATAACATTAATTTAACCTAACAATTCATCTAAACAAGCTACAACGCTAACCGCCTCTGGGTTTGGGAAACCGCTATTAAACTGATTTTCCCAGAAGTGAAAAACAGAGAGAGCGAATCTCCATTCAGAGACACCTCATCTGGGAAAGATGCATTATGAAATTGATACTTCTTTCATCAAGCACTCAAAAAGAATACGACTGCGCCGCCGAACAGGAGGTACGAAACCGTCGAGCCACCTGGCACATGCCCAGCTAATCAATTTAGACAGGAAAAGGAACATCACAACCAATTAGCTGCCACACTCCAAGACAGGCCCCTTTTCCTACACTTGGGAGCCCCGAGTATTGACGAATGCAGAGGGGATTAGTGCTGTGGAGTGTGAGGACAGTTGATTGTTACAGCCGATTTGACGCCGCAGACGCCAAACCGAAGAGGAATTACATTAATGGACATGAGCAAAAGAGGGGGCGGAAAGGAAGGGGAGAAAAAAAAGGCTAATTATTTTCCCCTTCACAGTCCTTGATTTCTTCCCCTGGGGTCATCGATGGTGATTGATTCCTTTTGTGCAGCCGATGATGAAGTTTGCAGCCAACACTGAAACTTTCAAACAAGTAGCCTCGTTAGAACTGAATAAAGGACGCCAATACAAAGAAGGTGCCGCGAGTGTATTTTCATTACCTCTTATGCGTTCGTTTGGAGCCACATCCGCAGCTTCAAGTGGCAACCGCACCTTTTTCTACCCTAAAAATATAACATTCGCTAACCAGAAAACAGACACTGCAGCACTCTCAGAAGAGATTGAGACGTGCACTTGACACACCCGAGATAGAAACAAATACACCGCCTGGCAAACTTGTATGTGTGTCAGGCCTGTGTTCATGAATATTCACGAGCGCAACCAGGGAGATATTGACTGTTTATAAAGAGGGCGCCTACAGGTCTATTGGGGTTTGCATATTTAATCGGTTTTTCACATTTCCATCTTCTCCCCGCGCGGAAGTTGATGAAGCCGTTCATTTTTATTTTTTTTTTGCAGGAATGTTTTTTTTATTAAGTATTTCCGCTTCTTTTCAGTAACTGAGGGGATTATTTTAGACAGACAGATACAAATGGAATGTTTTCAACGAACTGTCAGCGCTGCAAATTTACTATCTTATCGTATATTTGAGGCAAAGTCGCTCTGACAGCGGTTTGGACCGTCATTTGGACAACCTACATATGTTTTGAAAGAGTGCTGCGGAATATCAGAGCATCGCACTTTTTCTGAGCTATTGTGCTGTGAGGCAAGAATCTGCCGGACTTAGAAAAGGGTGGCTTTTGTTCGGGCTAAAAACAGAAGAAAGAAATGAAACATAGCTGTTTGCCACATGATGCCGGGCATATGAGGAGGAGATGTCTCAGTGGAGACTGGATAAAGGGCTTCATTTTCCTCCATGTTTGGAGGACTCCACAGTCCGGGCTGCTGTGGAAGCACTATTGAGTGCTTTATAAAGACCTGCCCACCCGGGAGGGGAAACCATCCCAGCAACCAGAAAACAAAGATGAAAAAAGAAAACAGAGAAGGACTCGGCTGGCTTACAGAAGATCAAACATGCTGGAGAACATTATCACAAAGCGGAAAGACCAGAATGCCGCACAGGGTAACGGCACATTTGATCGCCGCTCCTCTTACTGCCGTCTTTTAATCCATCTCGCAGCAAACATTTTGGTCGTTTCAAAACAGGGTGTCAAGTCAAAGGTCTCGGCGTAATATTTTTCTTCTTTACCGTAGGGGATAAAAAGGATTATAAACATGAAGAATATCTGAAAAGGAACAAATACAACACTCGAGTTCACAGATTTTTTATCTCCCGAACCATTCAAACGAGAGCTGTTGACAGCCATTTGAAGGTCCAGCTTATTCTCTAGCACTACTCACCCACTTCAGACATCTCCGGCACCGTCGCTACAAAGGGTCCATCTGGAAATTTAGGTGCATTGTCATTGATGTCCTGTACTTTGATGATGAATTCCGACTTTGGTTCCAGGGCCTCCTCTGTGTTGCGGTCCAAGGCTTGTGCATGCAGGACATAATGTGTTTTCCTTTCTCGGTCCAGGCTCTTAGTGGCGTGAATATCTCCCGTCTCTTCATTGATGATAAATATAGTCCCGGCTCCTTCCCCGCTCAGAATGTACCTGACAGATCCATCGCCTTTGTCTGAGTTTGAGTGAAGCTGCAAGGGAAAAAGCAGACAGAGGGAGTGTGAATACAGAGAAGAGAAGAAAACGGAGAGTTGCCAAAATCAATCTTATGGTTGATTTGGTTCAGAATATGAGTCACTGTTGGAAAAGTTACAATGGTGTGGAAATGCAACAAGACATAATATTGTTGAAATAACTGATTGATTAACTGATTAGTCAACTGACACAGATACTTTTATATATTGGTGGATTCTTGTGTAGCTCCAGCTTCTAAAATTCTACAACTTCATTTAGCAGACGCTTTTATCCAAAGCGATGTACATAGGTAGGTAGGTGGGGCAGCATTAAGGACCTTGCCTAAGGGTCCTCACTGGATACCTGCTCCCTGACCGAGATTCGAACCACCGATCTCCCATGCCAAGGTCTGGGGTGTTACTGAGCTATCCAGCAAAATGTGAATTATAATTATGGATCTACCGATACGGGGTTTTTCAGGGCCGATGCCTATGATTGGTAATCAAGAAATGCAGATAACTGATATTTGGAACCGATATACACCAATCAGCCACAACATTCTGACCACTGACATTGATCATATTGGTACTATGTGGTGTTCTGCTGGAAAACTTTGAATTCTGGCATCCATGTTGATGAGACTTAGACACCCAAATAAACACTGTCCCAGAACAAGCACACTCCCTCATGCAATGGCAATCCCAAATGTCACTGGCCTACCCCCACAGGATAATGCAACAACATCAACCAATCAGGAACATCTTGAGGAACATGACAATGGCCCAAGATGTTGATTTGACCTCCAAACTTCCTAGAGCTCATTCTGATCAAGCATCAACAGGATGCAGTGGAACAAGCTGGATTGACAGAGGCTCCACTGCACAAGCCAGAGTACCCAAAGGACCCAATGATGTCCTGGTGCCAGACCCCATAGGACAACCTGAGAGGTCCTCTTGTCCATGACCAATGGTTCAGAGCATTTTTGACCACATAAGGGGGACCAACACAATATTAGGCAGGTGGTCATAATGTTATGCCTGATTGGTGTATACATATATAGTACAAATCTGTGAATAAGTGAATAAAAGAAAAATAGTACCACAGATGCTGTAGAAGCTGTGAGACACATGTGCTACAGGCCATGCTAGCATTAGCATCTGACCAGTACAGGAGTTTTGGGGCCATTTTAATAGAGCAAAGGATTCCGATGGCAAAAAAAGTGGCAGTGATGTGGTCATTGTTTATCAGCAATGTAATATACAGACTAGTTACAAGCTTGCTGTGAAGACACCACTTGACTCCTCACCACTGTCTGCTCTGCTACATGTGCTGGATATAGTGCTGAAACTATTGTAAACAATGGAGCTCTGCTGGACCGACTATGTGAGGACACCATTTCTTAATTACCCAGATTTTTCTGCATGATGTCCCATGTTCCATGAATAAATACATCAGTTTTTATAAAGTTTACATTTCGGGCCTGACCAGTACTGGATTTTAAGGCTAATACCTACACTGACATATAGGCCGATATATAGTAATAGTAGTATTGAGAAATGAAAGTGATGGGGTCATTGTTTATAAGCTTCCCAGCAATGTATTATACAGATTGTTAGCAGCTTCCTGTGAGGACACGACTTGACTCCGAACCACTGTCTGCTCAGCTACAATATGTGCTCTGCTACATCTGCTGCATCAATGCTGACACTGTTGCAAACAGTCGAGTCGGAGCCACTCTGCTGGACACTATTTCTGAATTACCCCAAGCATATCATTCTGCATTATGTCCCATGTTCCATAAATAAATACATACATTTTTATAAAGTTTACATTTCGGCACATATCGGACAACATAATTTCTGATACTGACATATCTGTGAGAAGCCAATATCTCCACAAGTCATGTCGTTCTCCTACGCTTTGCTTTCAGCAGCCATCTCCATCAGTCAGGTCGCCCTGCCACACTCAAGAGTGTCCCCATGTTTTTGTGACATTCGGTGAAAAGCTTCAATGAAATTCAGCCATCATGTCGTGCACCTCTGTGAAATTTGGGTTTAAAAGTCTGAAAACTGGAAAGCCCAGTGCATGCAATGATTAAAGTGAATTGCTCACCATCATAAAGCGTGCCCATTTTATGAACCTGTTGCTCTTAGTTCTCAAAACATTACACTCATTAGATTTACTGCTTGCAAGTCACGGATGTTGCAAAAACAGCTTTAAAAAATGCATCTGCTCCGGACGTAAAATATATGACTCAGAGAGATTTTTAACAGGTGCTTTTTGACCCAGTTATCTAAGCCATTCATTTGGAAGTGTAAACCGATATGGATATTAAGAGTTATTACCCAGAATGTCTATCATAACGATCCACTTCACTGCTGAGCTATTTGCTCGTTTGATTTCCAGGGGTGTCCCATCATACTTAGCATTTTCAAACACGCTCGCAATTTAGCGGTGGAACACAGCCACGAGAGCTGCTCTGGAAAATCCAACTCCCACTTCAGAGGCTCCATATGTGAGCCAATGTACATTTAACTAATGCTGTCTGGAGATAAACAACAACCCATGCAGTGCCTCAATACAGTACAGAATGCTATTCCTGCAGCCGATTTAACAGCCCGCCTAATTTCTCATGCAAACACCATCCTGACAATATATGCACACTCCTCGCTACACACATCTGTCTGGGAGAGAGATCAAGTTTGCAGATGATGTTTGTATAATTTCCTCTTCTCATGAGTTTTGATCTGATCCCCTGTCAGTATCAATCAAAACAGAACAGGTTTTCTCTCAGTAGAGGACTGAACCAATGGAAGAGTGAGATGAGAGGATAAACAGTGTGTGATTGACACTCAGAGTAATACCAACGCTGTCACTCTGTCAGTTATTTCACATTTCTTCCTACAACGCTCAAGTTACCCAGCAGCACTGATCTGAACTCAGTTGACTATAACGGAACGCTGCTGCCTCAACTTTAGTCTCCTGGCCCAACACTGTCTATCTTAGTTATTTTGCTTGCACATGTTTATGGGGTCCCTTCATATTCACTCCCACTCATAATAATAATGCAATTAAGAGGAGATAAGAGTAAAAAGGAGAAAAGTGAAGATAGCACAGGGAGGCAGGCGAAGAGTCAGAGCTCCATTACCTGTGAAGGATAAGGGAACCCTACGGGGACTTTTGACAGCACACAGCCTCCATTTACTTTAATTAGGGATGCACCAATATTGATACCAGTATCGGTCCGATTATGTGCTCATGTGCTCCTACTTGTATTTGTAACTCTACCCATATGCAAAATTAAATGCGAAATTAATGTCTTGTTTATTGAGCAGGTAGGCAGAGGAGGAGTGTGGATATACACTGATCAGGCATAACATTAAGACCACCTGCCTAATATTGTGTTGTCCCCTTTATGTGGTCAAAAATGCTCTGAACCATTGGGCATGGACAAGAGGACCTCTTAGGGTGTCCTATGGGTCTGGTACCAGGACGTTGGCAGTGGATCCTTTGGGTACTCTGGCTTGTGCAGTGGGGCCTTTGTCAATCCAACTTGTTCCACTGCATCCTGTTCATGCTTGATCAGAATGGGGTCTAGGAAGTTTGGAGGTCAAATCAACATCTTGGGCCATTGTCATTGTAACCCAGGTTATACACTGTAGTACGCAGCATTTACAAATTTCTGATGTTCCTTAAATGCACCATAGTTTTACGTAAGTTCCCTGAATGCATCACGGGC